>CABHPQ010159726.1:0-11438 GCA_902168405.1 Peromyscus aztecus
TGTGTGTGTGTGTGTGTGTGTGTGTGAGCTCCTGCTCAGGGCCTCCCAAATGTTTGGCAAGCACTCTCCTGCTGAGCTGTCTCCCTTGCTCACTTCAGGGTTCCTGTCTGTAAACTTCTGAGCCTTTTTGTTTCTTTCACTTCTTGGTGCCCGTTGTGACTTTTTTTTAAAAAGATTTATTTATTTATTTATTCATTACATATACATATACAGTGTTCTGCCTGCATATATGCCTGAATGCCAGAAGAAGTCACCAGATCTCATTATAGATGGTTGTGAGCCACCATGTGGTTGCTGGGAATTGAACTCAGGACCTCTGGAAGAGCAGCCAGTGCTCTTAACCTCTTGAGCCATCTCTCCAGCCCCCAGTTGTGACTTTTTAATGTTCTCCCATTAGTAACAAGTTAAATAAAAGTGTAAACACACGTTCACTTTCTGTCCCTAGGGCTTCAGAAGACAGGTGCTCAGGACTCTATCTCATTTGGGCACTCGGGATTTTATTTGATCTTTTCTTTTCTTTTCTTTTTTTTTATTTTTTTATTTTTTATTTTTTTTTGGTTTTTCGAGACAGGGTTTCTCTGTGTAGCTTTGCGCGTCTCCTGGAGCTCACTTGGTAGCCCAGGCTGGCCTCGAACTCACAGAGATCCACCTGCCTCTGCCTCCCGAGTGCTGGGATTAAAGGCGTGCGCCACCAACGCCCAGCTTGACCTTTTCTTGAAAGCTACCCTAAACCACTGAGAGATACTTAGGGTTCCTATCCAGTGCTGAGAGGTTAGTTTCAAACAGTGTAAGAAAAAGTGGCTCTGGATCTGGTGGTGCACACCTGTAATTCCAACCCCCAGCAGGCTGAGACAGGAGGTTCAGGACTTGGAGGTCAGTCTGGACTACACAGTGAGACCCTGTTTCAAAATCAACACTGGCCCCAGCCCCACAAAACAAAACACACACACACACACACACACACCCAAGTCCCCAACCCATGCAAACCAATCTAGGCATGGAATTACAATTTCCAGCACTGTGAACACCACTGTGTCTTGTGTTTATCTCAGGATGGGCTCTTGGGAAAATTTAATTATCTCAATTCTTGTTTTATTGTTTAGGCTTAACGTGTATTACTGGTGAATAAAATGATTTAAAACAACTAAGGAAACAGGAATCAAAATCTGGAACATGTCATCCTTTTTAATCAAATCCTGACTGATTCAGATCGCCTCTCCTTCCAGTCTGAGGGATTTAAGGTCAGGAAATGACTCTGAGCATAATCCTGCCTTCCACAAGGGAGTGAGGCAGCTGGCCATTGAAGAGCTCTGGGGAGCAGGTGGCCCTGGGGGACTCTGCTGGCCTGTTGGATGGAGAGATGGAGCCTGTGGTTCAACCTTCTTAGGGTGATTCCCTGAGAGTTTCAGACTGTGGCTGAATAGACAAGACATTTTAAGGGACTGCTTGTTTGTAAAATGGGAGTTTAATGGTTATAATTTAAAAATGCCAAGTGGTCTATTGTTTACATCTGAATCTAGTGGCTGGAGCCACAGGGATAGGTCCCATTGAACAGGTGGCTAGTGAGATCCCTGATTGGTTTGATTTAAGCAAGAGTTTAAGGTTAGTGCGTTTCTCTATCCCCACCTGAAGAGGATAGTGGACTAGATCCTTGCGGGTGCTGGAGGTCACAGGACACAACCATGATGTTTCATTCTGCCCAGGTCACCCTGAGTCCCTTCACTCATGGGGCAAAGGATCCAGAAGGATGTTACCAGCTGTAAAAGCTGCTCAAGCTTCTGAGAACCGGGGAAACCCCTGGTCGGACAGTCTCTGTCTGGGATGAAACGCATGTCCCTCTCAACTGCTGCTCTGTTTTCAGACTGATTCATAACTGAACCAGGAAGTGAGCGATGTGAAGGAATGCTGACACCTGCCCGGACGGCCAGACAGTAGGTGCTGACTCAGACCGCCCGCCGGGTCTGGAAGAGAGCTGTCTTCTGCAGGTTAATTGCACAGGCAGCTGGTCGCAATCTGAAGCCTGGCGCTCAGGACGCCGCGCACGCGCCCTCTGGTGGCGAGAACTGCGCATGCTCTCCTTTCTTCTCGCTGGACGCTCCCCCATTGATGTTTTCCGTCATTGTCGTGTGCAGCTAGCGCACTCACATTGCTCTAGGTGCCTTATGTCTCCTTTTGTAGGTCTAAGGTGTATTACTTGTGAATAATAACACCAGATGTCATGCTAACGCAGCCAGACACAAAGCAGAACTTAGAGCTGGAGGTGGATGGGGGAATTATTTTCAAATTTAAATAAAATACAAGTAATAGCTCCTTTCCCCAAAATTATAAATACTTTCTTTTTTTTTTTTTTTTTTTTTTGGTTTTTCGAGACAGGGTTTCTCTGTGTAGCTTTGCGCCTTTCCTGGAGCTCACTTGGTAGCCCAGGCTGGCCTCGAACTCACAGAGATCCGCCTGACTCTGCCTCCCGAGTGCTGAGATTAAAGGCGTGCGCCACCAACGCCCGGCATAAATACTTTCAATGATGCTTACCAGTTTGAAGATTTTTTTCATCAAACATATGTCTATTCTTTACCTAGATTATTTCACTAACATTTTAGTCTACTTCATTTCATATGTATCTCTCCATCTCTCAAGCCATGTTCTTTTTTTCCTGATGCATTTCAAAGTAGCTTGCAAGTATCAGAACACTTTCTTTCAAACACTTAGCCACCCATCGCAGCCCTCAGTGGGGTGTATGTGTACACACGTGTGCCTGTGCGTATGGAAATATGAGACTGATATTGGGTGTCTTTTTTTTTCCCCTATTTTCTATTTTTATTTGTCACGTGTGAAGGGAGCCCAGAGTTGACACAGAACACATCCAGACACCAAACTGTCAGCATAGAGAAGTTTTATTACCCCAGAGGAGAAATGGGGGTTGGGGACTGCCTCTGCTCAGACAAAGACAGACAGCAGATGTCTCTGTAGAAGTGGTTTTTAAGGGGAAAGGGAGAAGTCTTTGTTAGGGTGAGTTGGTAAGTCCTGTTGGGTGTGTTAGCCAGTGTAGCCAAATACTGAATTTTGATTGCTGGACCTTGGGGTTTTGATAGCTGGACCTTGGAGTGTTAGGCATAAGGGAGTGGCCAACAAGGGAGAGAGAAGGGAGTGGGCAAGACCTGCTGGGGCCATGTTTGCCATGCTTGGGCCCGTCAGAGCCCTTCAATGTGCATTGGTGTTTTGCCTCCACAAATGTTTGTGTAAGGGTGTCAGATTCCCTGGCACTGGACTTATAGACAGTTGTGAGCTGCCGTGTTGGGGCTGGGAATTGAATATGGGTCCTCTGGAAGAGCAGCCAGTGCTCTTAACCACTGAGCCGTCTCTCCAGCCCCCAGACACTGGGTGTCTTTTTTAGCCACCCTCCACTTTATGTTGGAGAGTCTCTTGCTGAATCTGGAGCTTATTGATTCAGCTAGGCTGACTGACCAGCAAACCCCAAGGATTCTCCTGCCTCTGCCTCCCAGCATGGGGATTGGAGGCATGTGTCGCTTTTTGCGTGAATGCTAAGGATCCAACCTCAGATCCATGCCTGTGTATCGGTCACTGTCTACTATGTCATCTCTCTACTCCGAGCTCTCCAGTTTTAACTATTGTAAAGTTCATTTTAATTTGTCTGCATTTATACATATGCACCAAGTGTGTGCCTGGTGCCCTCAGAGATCAAAAGGGGAAACTAGAGCCCTTGGAACTGGAGTTACAAATGGTTGTTAAGTCACCATATGGGTACTGGGAATTGAACCCAGGTCCTCTGCAAGTGCTCTTTTTTTTTTTTTGAGACAGGGTTTCTCTGTGTAGCTTTGGAGCCTTTCCTGGAGCTCACTCTGTAGACCAGTCTTGGCCTTGAACTCACAGAGATCTTCCTGGCTCTGCCTCCTGAGTGCTGGGATTAAAGGTATGTGCCACCACTGCCCGGCAAGTGCTCTTAACTGATGACCTATCTCTCAAGTTCCAGCCCTTATCTTTATTCTTACTTTTGAGATTATAATATAATTTTATCATCTCCCCTTTTCCTTTTCCTCCTGTCAAACCTCTCCTTGCTCTCTTTCAAATTCATGCCTCTTTTTAAAGTAATTGTTTTTACATGCATATATGTATATGCATATGCAACTATATTCCTAAATATAACATGTTCAGTCTGTGTAATTTTACTTGTATATATGTTTTCAAGGCTGATGGTTGGGCACTAGACAATCAATTGGTGTGCTCTTCCCTCGGGAAGACCACCTCTTCAGCTCACTGAAGAACCAAACAAAACACCCCCATTTCAAGCAAGCCCGTCACCCCAGCTTGAAATAAGCCTGAGTTTCAAAATTCTCAGAGCTGTTGACATAGGTCCCAGGAACTCAAAAGTACAAAGGATGTTTGAAGAACTATCTGGTAGCAACTGATTAACCACAGAATGCCCCAATGCCGGAGATAGTCAAAAGCACAAAGTCAGGATGTTTGAAGGGCCATCCAGTAACAATTGATTAACCACAGAATGCCCCAGTGCTGGAGATAGTCTATAAAGTTTGAAAAATAATGGGTCAAAACTGCAAAGTAAGATAACACAGAAAATTTTGAAAGCCCCTAAAACTTGAGCCAGTCAGAATTGTACCCGTCCTAGCACCCCTAACTGATGTAACCTTATGATTTTTGCCTTTAAAAACTGAACTTGCAGAGGGGCGGGTACCTCCTCTAGCCTCCGCTGCATCAAGGTGCTCAACAAGGTCCCTGCCATGCTGCTTGAACTGCTCCAATAAACCTTGCTTTTGCATTTCGGTGAGTTTGTGGCTCTGGTGGTCTCTTGGTGGGGGGGTCTCATGCCCAGGGCACAACACTCACCATGCCTGGCTTTAACTAAGTATTTCTTAACTCAAGCAATAGCCTCCTCCCTGTGCCTCTCTCTATATTATTAAATACTATATTAGATCACCAAAAATCGGGTATATGACAATTTTCAACCTAATACACTCAACCCGCCCTTCACTTTCCTCTTTATTTCCCTAGCAATGGAGCTTGGATCAACATCATCTCACCCCTGAATATTTGAAGTTACTCAAGGATTCCCCATCAAGCTGGCCTTGTTCTCCTCATTTGACAAAACATTGCCCCCTTATCAATTATTCTATTCCAAACCTTTCAATACACTAATTCTTGCTTCTGAAAATATATCAGTTCTAAATGGGGGCTGAGGGAGGGCTCAACCAAATCCAACTATGAAAATCTCATCTGTTGCTCACATGGGGTGAATAAACGCTATTCTTCCTATTGTTTCATATGACTCTATTAAATTTAATCATTTATACTTTTTTTTAAAGATTTATTTATTTATTATGTATACAGCATGGATGACTGCAGGCCAGAAGAGGGCACCAGATCTCATTACAGGTGGTTGTGAGCCACCATGTGGTTGCTGGGAATTGAACTCAGGACCTCTGGAAGAGCAGTCAGTGCTCTTAACCACTGAGCCATCTCTCCAGCCCCCATTTACACTTTCTTTACAGCCTCAGTATTTATTCCTCCATCAGTTCTTTTATATCTTGTCTTAGGACTGCTATTGCTGTGATGACATACCATAACCAAAGCAACTTGGAAAGGAAAGGGTTTATTTGGCTTATGATTCCATATTACTGTTCATCATTGCAGGAAGTCAGGACAGGAACCCATTCAAGCAGGGCAAAAACCTGGAGGCAGGAGCTGATGCAGAGGTCATGGGGGATAGGGGTACTGTTGTTGTTTGGTTTTGCTCTTTTGGGGGGCCTGCCACCCAGCTCCCAAATAAATCACACATGGAGGATTATTCTTAATTATAAATGCCTGGCCCTAGCTTGGCTTATTTCTTGTTGGTTTTTCTTAACTTAAATTAGCCCGTCTACCTTTTGCCTCTGGGCCTTTTCTTTTCTTACTTTTGTAATCTTACCTTTACTCTGTGACTTGCTGTGTAGCTAGATGGCTGGCTCCTCCTCCTTCTGTGGCTACTTCTTCTTCTCCTTCCAGATTTCTCCTTGTACATATTGTTTCTGTCTGCCAGCCCCACCTATCCTTTCTCCTGCCTTGCTGTTGGACGTTCAGCGCTTTATTAGACCACCAGGTATTTTAGACAGGCAAAGTATCACAACTTCACAGAGTTAAATAAATACAACATAAACAAAGTAGCACACCTTAAAATAATATTCCCAACAGGGTACTGCTTACCGACTTGCTCCTCATGGCTTGCTCCTCATGGCTTGCTCACCCTGCTTTCTTATAGAACCCAGGACCACCAGCCCAGGGATGGCACCACCCACAATGAACTGGGCCTTCCCACATCAATCACTAATTAAGAAAATATCCTACAGGCTTGCAAACAGTCAGATCTTATGGAGATATTTTCTTAATAGAGGCACACTCCTCTGATGATTCTAGCTTATGTCAAGTTACATAAAACTGACTAGGATATATCTATTTCATCCCTTTCACAAATATAAAATAAAATATCCATCATATTATTAACTACTCCAATAGTACTTCTGTCATTAGGGGGTCTACTCTCACTGATATTTTTTTCCAAAAAAAAAATTATTACTGAACTATTAAAAACAATAGCCCTGGGGCCTGGAGAGGTGGCTCAGTGGTTAAGAGCACTGGCTGCTCCTCCAGAGAACCTGGGTTCAATTCCCAGCACCCACATGGCAGCTCACAACTGTCAGTAGCTCCAGCTCCAGGGGATTCATAGCACCAAGCATGTATATGGTGCATACAGGCAAAATACCCATACACATAAAATAAATAAATCTTTAAAAATAAACAAAAGGGGCTGGAGAGATGGCTCAGAGGTTAAGAGCACTGATTGCTCTTCCAAAGGTCCTGAGTTCAATTCCCAGCAACCACATGGTGGCTCACAACCATCTGTAATGAGATCTGGTGCCCTCTTCTGGCCTGCAAGGATACATGCAGACAGAACACTGTATACATAATAAATCTTTTTTTCAATTAATTATAAAAAATAAATAAAACAATTGCATTATCAAGGCTATCTCTAAAGCTATAAGAGCCTTACTAACCTATTCTTCTATATACACTTAATTTTACACTACCTCACTCACTAGCTTCCCATCAACTAACAGCATCAAAATAGTTAACCACCAAGAAACATAAAAAAAAAAAACCTGAGTATTCATCCCTCTAATTATTCGTAGTACTTTAACCCCCGCCCTATCCACTCTTCCTATAATTATGACCCGCCTTGCAGGCCAGGTTCTTCATGGGTCTCTTAGCCGAGAAACACCTGAAAAATCATGGGGAGAGAGGGGAAGGAAGCCAGGCACAAATGAGAAACTGAGTCACTCTGGATAGTGTCAAGGCTTCGTTTATTAAGTGAACTGTACATGCTTTTATAGAAAGCTTTAAGCAGGGAGGGGTAGCTGAGAGAGGAGGGTGGAAAATTTTCAGGAGAAGTCAGAGTGATGGGGGGGAGGTGAAGTCTCTTTGGTCCAAGGTTTTGCAGGTGGCCGATTACTGTTCAAGGCTATCTCTAAAAGTATACTTCTTAGTTAGGCCAAGGCCATCCTAACTTTGCAAGCCTCTAGCAGAAATTCAAAGCACAATAGATCTAATTCACACGGGCCTGATCTAATACACACAGGCCTGGGTCAGTCTCTAACATAATTAGTTCCGTTAACCAGAAGTTTAGGATATAATTAGTCCAAGAGCCTTCAAAGCCCTAAGCAAACTTTTAAGTTTAACTTCTGCTACCTAAGGAATGCAAGACATTATCTTACATCTACTGAATGCAAATCATTGCTCTTATTAAGTCAAATCCTCTTCTAGATTGATGGCGCTGACTCCATGAAATTGTAGTTAACAACTAAATACCCTACAACTGTCTTCGGTCTACTCCTCTTGCCTGGGAGGAAGGGGGACACATGTCCAGAAAAGGCATCTGAGCTGGGATCTGAATGGACTTGCAGCTTTTGAACCAGCTTTCCTGCATCACAAGGCTGATTGCATTTTGTTATTTTTCAGCCAGAGGTATACTCCATTATCATTTTGCTTAGCATTTAGGAAATACTTCTCTTCCCGCCTTCCATCCCACAATCCTCCTCCTCCTCCCGCTCCCCCATTCTTGAGACAGGGCCTTAAGTAGCCCAAGTCGGCCTTGAACTTTTTATGTAGCTGAGGATGACCTTGAACTTGTGAACATCCTGTCGCTCTTTCTTGAGTGAGGGGGTTATAATGTACACCACCATTATATATGTGGTGTGTTAGTACTTTGCTCCTTTTCGTTGCTGGCCAATATTACATTGCATTGCATGACACATTTTTATACTATCATTCACTAGTGGATGGGAAATCAAGGAATGGAAATTATCATCATGTACTGGATGCTGTGAATAATGATAAAGATGCAGTCTTTATGTGAATTTCCACCAGAGTGTAGGGCTTGCTACATCTTTACCAATACTCACTATTATCTGATTTAAGAGAAATTATTATTATTATTACTTTTGTTATTATTATTTTATTTTATTATTATTAGTAGTAGTAGTAGGGTTTCTTGTTGTTGTTGTTTGAGACAGGGTCTCACTGTGTAGCCCTAGCTGTTCTGGAACTCGCTCTGTTGGGATTGAAGGCTTTCACCACCACACCTGGCCTTATTATTTCTTTTGGGACAAGATCGCACTGTAGCCTTGAATGACCTGGAGCCACTATGTAGATAAGGCTTGTGATGATGATGATGATGATGATTATAATGATGATGGTGAACTTGTGATGATCCTCCCATCTCAGCTTCCTGGATGTGAGGATTACAGATTTCCTTCACTGTGAACAGTCTAAATTTTTGAGAGTTCACAGTTTAACACATGGGAAGCCACACCTCATCATAGTTTTGCCCTGTTGTGCCTTAATGTTAACAACACTGAGCCCTTTTGATGTTCATATTGGGCATTGTATGCTGTCTTTGAAAATATGCCTGCTTGAATCCTTCTGCCAATTCAAAAATTGAGCTACTTGCCTTTTTGCTATTGCTTCATCGTGGGTTTTATTTTTAAACATTTATCTTATTATTTTCATTTAAATTTTTAATTATTTTAAATTTTGATTGTGTGTATGGGTATGTACATGTGAGTACAGATACCCTCAGAGGTCAGAGGTGTCAAATTCCCTGAGCTGGAGTTTCAGGAGATCATGAGCTGCTCCAGTGTGGGAGCTGGGAACCAAATTTGGGTCCTCTGGAGGAGCCATTAAAGTCACACCATCCCTCCAGTGCCCTTGTGGGTTTTCATAAAGGAGAGTAGGCTGGCTGACTCACTGTCCGTCTGTCTGAAGATGAGTAGGTTGGGAGGGAGCCCAGGTTTTCTCATACCTAGATTCATGCACTCACACTTTTTCTACTTCATTGCATATATATTAATAGAGCTTTCCATTCCTCAAGCTGTGTCATTGTTTTCCCCATGCATTTCAGACTATCTTGCAAATATCAGAACACTTTCTTTCATGTGTAGGAAATGTGTAGCAGTCTGCAGTTGTGTGTGCACCCACATGTGTGCCTGGGCATCCATCTCTCCATCCAACAGGCCAGCAGAGTCCCCCAGGGCCGCCTGCCTCCCCTTGTGGAAGGCAGGGTTGTGCTCAGAGTCATTTCCTGACCTTAAATCCCCCAGACTGGAAGGAGAGGGGATCTGAATCAGTCAGGATTTGATTAAAAAGGATGACATGTCCCAGATTTTGATTCCTGTTTCCTTAGTTGTTTTAAATCATTTTATTCACCAGTAATACACGTTAAGCCTAAACAATAAAACAAGAATTGAGATAATTAAATTTTCCCAAGAGCCCATCCTGAGATAAACACAAGGCACAGTGGTGTTCACAGTGCTGGAAATTGTAATTCCATGCCTGGATTGGTTTGCATGGGTTGGGGACTTGGGTGTGTGTGTGTGTTTTGTTTTGTGGGGCTGGGGCCAGTGTTGATTTTGAAACAGGGTCTCGCTGGGCGGTGGTGGCGCACGCCTTTAATCCCAGCACTCGGGAGGCAGAGGCAGGCGGATCTCTGTGAGTTCAAGGCCAGCCTGGGCTACCAAGTGAGTTCCAGGAATGGCGCAAAGCTACACAGAGAAACCCTGTCTCGAAAAAAAAAAAAAAGAAAGAAAGAAACAGGGTCTCACTGTGTAGTCCAGACTGACCTCCAAGTCCTGATCCTCCTGTCTCAGCCTGCTGGGTGTTGGAGTTACAGGTGTGCACCACCAGACCCAGAGCCACTTTTCCTTACACTGTTTGAAACTAACCTCTCAGCACTGGATAGGAACCCTAAGTATCTCTCAGTGGTTTAGGGTAGCTTTCAAGAAAAGGTCAAATAAAATCCCGAGTGCCCAAATGAGATAGAGTCCTGAGCACCTGTCTTCTGAAGCCCTAGGGACAGAAAGTGAACATGTGTTTACACTTTTATTTAACTCGTTACTAAGGAGAGAACATTAAGAAGTCACAACTGGCACCAAGAAGTGAAAGAAACAAAAAGGCTCAGAAGTTTACAGACAGGAACCCTGAAGTGAACAAGGGAGAAAGCTCAGCAGGAGAGTGCTTCCAAACATTCAGGAGGCCCTGAGCAGGAGCTCACACACACACACACACACACACACACACACACACACACACACACCCCAAGTGGCTTTGTGAATGGACAGAAAAGTACTCTGGCAGTTGGAAGGAGGCACTGAACAGACCTCCAGTGGACAGAGCTCCCTTCAGTCTAAGAAGAGCAGCCTGACTTGCTGTCAGTTCTCTGCAACTGATGGAATGTTACCATGGTTCAAACACCACAAAAGGCCAAGAGTCCCACATGATGGATCAGCTGACAATTTGTTTGTGTTCTGCACAATGACTAGCTCTCCACTGGTGTAAGTACCCTTCCCGGCACTACATGGATAAATTTATCTCCTTGGTCATACATATGTGTTATGAATGCAATCAACTATCCTAAGATTCACTGGGTCAGCTGCTTTCAGTCTAGGGGTTGTTTCTCATTGTTCACTAGTGTAATAAATTCAGCTCCAGTCCAGTGTGCATCTTTACACAGACACTGGTTGGTTCCTTGGGATACATTCTTAGGAATGGGAGGAAGACTAGGGGCAGGGCAGGAAGAACATAGGTCCAAGGAGTCCACTCCATGCTGCCTTTACAGGCTTCCAACAGCATTGAATCTTGAATCCAGGAGCTGTCAAGCCTGATGCTAGAAAGGCTCTCAGAGACTGTATGATCCGTTGACAAGAAATTACTCCTTGCCCTGAGATTCCATTCCGTCTCCTGAAATTATTCACTCACAAAGCTAACAACTGCAGGAAGGAATTAGTACAGACCAACACATGCCAAACAGCTCAACTTAAGGGATCGTGTCTTCACTACCTGGTGCCGACCCTGTCCTCTTCCACACTACCTGGTGCCGA
>CABHPQ010159726.1:11448-23209 GCA_902168405.1 Peromyscus aztecus
GACACTGTCTTCTTCCACACTACCTGCACCACGGTATGGCTCTCCCTCCCACCCTCCTTAGCTGCTTCTTAGATGCAGAAAGGGCTCTTTCTGAGCATGTATCTTTGAAGTTCTAGGCTTTCCATGCCCAGCTCTTCCTGTCAGGAGTTACATCGTCACTTCTTAGCAGACCGTTTTAACATCGTAATTCACAATTGCCCTGATACACCTGTCAGGCAGGGACACTGGAAACTGACAATGTAGACTTCTTACCTGAAGCCCACTGTTCTCCCTCAAACAGAAATACTGAAGGCGTCCCTGAAAGGTTTTTTGCAACCCGATAAATCTCTCCGCCAACTCAGCAATCCAAATCAAACCAAATCAGACTGAATTAGAAAAAGCCCCAGGCTGGAGAGATGCCTCAGAGGTTAAGAGCACTGACTGCTCTTCCAGAGGTCCTGAGTTCAATTCCCAGCAACCACATGGTGGCTCACAACCATCTGTAATGAGATCTGGTGCCCTCTTCTGGCCATGTACAGTCATACATGCTGTATACATAATAAATAAATCAATCTTAAAAAAAAAAAAAGAAAGAAAGAAAAGAAAAAGCCCCGATTCAATGGGTAAAGCGTTCCCAGGTGATTCTCTGGCACCATAGAGAGGAGACTAGACGAAAGACTGGAAAAATCATTTGTCTGTTTTCTGAGATGCAGCTTAAATACCCTGTGGGAGTGATCTTGAGCCTTCTTGGGGGAGGAGCTGTGTTTGGCGGGCTTTGAAGGGGCTGATTTGGGGAAAGAGATGGGGGAGGGGAGTTGAGGTGGACCTTCCACCAGAACATTCTGGACTCTTTGGGTGTAGGATGCCAGGGTGCCAGGGGCTGAGGTGGAGCTCCCGCCCAAACAGTTCCCTCTTTGGTAATCCAAAATACTCCACTCTTTTTCAGTTCTCAGACAGCATATGACAAAGAAACAGCCTTTCTTACTTGTTTCCATTTCCTTTGGGTTAGTTACCTACTAAGGGGATTTCTGCATTAGCTGGTAGTTTCTGTTTTTCAATGTATTTAAGAATCTTAATAGTGATATGGAATCAACCCAGAGATCCATCAGCAGATGAGTGGGCAAAGAGAATGTGGTGCACACGGGGAAATGCTATGTCCTGCCGTCACAGCATTAGACCTGGAGGACAGCATACTGATATAACCCAGGTCCAGTGGGTCTCGTAGACGCTCAGAGCAGAAAGATGGTTTCCAGCTGCTGAGGTAGCAGAAGGAAGCGGGGCGGGGAGTTCAGGCAAATGAATACAATGTTACATTTGGGCCCTAATTCAGTAAAGCTGGCATTTTCCCCGCGGAGGAAGAGACAGAAAAGACAGATACATGGCTGTGGGAATTCCGATCCACTGAGAAGCTGGCTGCCAGCCAAAAGGGCAGGCCTCAGAGGAAGCCAAGCCTGGCTCCACCTCGGACCGTGGGATCCTGCCCTCCAGATCTCTGAAAAGGGAGGGAGCATTTCAGTATGATGGCCCCAACGGGCTAAGAGAGGAGTCACCACCAGCATCCCAACTCACTCACTGTGCGTCCCCAGTGAGTCACTCAGCATCCCTGAGTGTTTCCCAATCCCACTGGAAAGACGGAGGGACACAGTCCAGTGACTGAAGTGTGGTGGGGCACAGAAAGAGGACACACAGCTAAGGTGTTGGGGGCGTGGCCCAGTGGGAGCACTTTCCTAGCATGCACAAGGCCATATGTAGGTTTTGTCCTCAACACTAAAAACAAACGCAAAATCCCTAATCCAGGCATGAGGCTTGCTGGGGGTACCTGACAAAGGCCAACTTGGCTACAAGGCCAGCCTGGCTAGTGTCTCAAAAATACAAAGCCAAAATCAAACAAGCAAGCAAGCCTGATGTGGTGGCATACACTTCAATCCCAGCACTCTGGAGGCAGAAGCAGGCTGATCTCTGAATTCTAGGCCAGCCTGGTGTACAGAGTTCCAGGACAGCCAGGGCTACACAGAAAATCCCTGTCTCGAAAACAAACCAAGCCAACCAACCAACCAAACAAACAAAAATTGTCTCAAAAGCACCTAGTAACTGTGGGGAGGCTGACTAAGAGTGGCATTTCTCCTGGGGGTGAGGAAAAAGGAGGTACCTGAGGGGAAGAAGGAGAGTGTAAGAACTTCTTGTGTTTATACCAGGCACTCTCTTCCACCCTGCTGCTTTAATATATTGTTTTAATAAGCATAATAAAAATTGTGGGGAAATGTCTTCTTTTTACATTTCTTCTTTAAATATTACAAGTACTATATATCCACATAGGGCTAGAGCTAAGGATATATATATATATATATATATATATATATATATATATAAACTCAGTTATAGCTATATATATATAGCTCAGTTATTTGGGAGCACTATATATCTACATAGGGCTAGAGCTGAGGATGTACATAGCTCAAGTTGTCTGGTCCAGCACTCAGGCAACTCTAGGTTCAATTCCCAATACCACATAAACCAAGCATAACACATGCCTATGTTTCTAGCACTTGGGAAATGGGGGTGTTATGCCCAGATCACAGGGACCCCCAAAAGACTACCACAGAGACCGATTCCCACATGTAAAAGCAAAGAGCCTTTATTTCAAGCTCCAGAGCTTGGTCCCTCTGTCTGTCCAACACAGCGGTGAGAGCAGAGAACCCTGAGCTCAGGTGGGGCAGAGTTTTTATCATAGCAGAGGCTGGGGGTTATCTGTAAAACAAAAAGGTGTATGCTAGACTCAAGGACATCTGGCCACCTTATTTAATAGTTGGAATGTTTGGGATGTCAGGTACTTCCTCACCCCTGGGTGGATCCCTGGTTGGCATCAGCTTAAGGCTTTTCCTGGATCTGGGTGTTGCCTGCCAGTAAGCCTGTCACAGAAGCTGTGTCTAGGCCCCTAAGCCTGCCATGGCTGCTGTGTGGTCAAGCTATTTTTGGGGCCCCTTCACAGAGGCAGGAGGAACAGAAATTCAAGGCCATCTTTGGCTACATAGGGAGTTCAAAGCCTGGTTGGACTACACAAGGCTGGCTCCCTCTCTCTCTCTCTCCTTCCCTCTCCCTGTCTCTCTCCCATCTCTCTTGCATGGTTAGACATACAGACTAGGTTAGTAAACAGACTTGCATATGGCAGGTGTGTGTGGTTTTAAGATCATGTAGTGCAAACGTGCAGACAAGTAGGGAAAAAAAAATCTTTAGGCAGCCCTGTAGATTGTAACAATGCAGTCGACAGTTTCTTTTGTATCCATTGCTACGCTAGGGTGTGCCCAGCTGGGAAGGGGGAGTACTCCTGAGGTTGGAGAAGGAAGAATGTGACCTTGGTTGGCTGTCATGGGAGTTGGAGATTAGTGGGGATTAGCTAGCCATTTGAGCCCACTGCCTCCCTGCTGACAAGTTTCCAGATTCTAAGATGGAGACTCAGTTAGTTGTTTACAGGCTTGTTTGTGACATGCTTCAGGGCACCGGACCAGCCTCACAGGCTCCGCCCTGTGTTTGCATGCACATTGCTCTTCATGAGGTTTCCTTCTGTGGTTAAAGCTGTGAAGACTGGACAAGCAGAAACCAGAATAAGAATGGACAAAGGGGTGAGTTCTGTCAGAGGTTACAACGGACACACTTGACTCTTGCCTAGTGTCTACATTTGGGGGTGGGGGAGACTCACTCAGTCTACCAATTGAGCAAAGGGGTAAACGTGAATTCTTTACCCAGCAGCTATAGGCAGATGGACAGATGAGAACAGTGTCTCAGGCTTCCGTTCTTAGAATCCACAAGATGAGGCAGGCCAGTGGATCCCAGGGCAGATCGAGTGATGAGGGAAAGGGCTGGCTTAACATTTGTGTCTGCAAAGCTACTCGAGGGACAGACACAAGCCTGCCCACTTTTTCAGCTACTCTGTTGCTGCCTTCCTGGGTTTCCCAAACTCTTCCTCTGTCCTCCTTTGGAATCAAGTTTACTCTTTCCTACACCAATTCTTCCTCTTGACCGGCTCACATGAAGGAGCATGTCACCCACCATCTTACCCAGAAGTCCTAGATGTAGATTTGTTAATCCCACCAATCGAGAAAACTTAAAATGTCACTTTGGCTCTCACAGGTTCTTGGGTCATAGGACATTTCCAGGTGAGCAGAGCACCCAGCATGTGCCACAGCATCTACAGGACTCCTGGGGGGATTCCCCCACACCTGAGCTCTGCTGTCACATCCAGATGATCTTCCCAGAAAAGTCAAAGGTTGCCCCTGAACCAGAAAGGAAGAATGGTGAAAGAAGAAGAAAAAAAATACTGCAGAGGAGAAGGAAAGAAAAAAAATAATAATGTGTGGTGTGGAAAGAAACTGAACATAAAATAAATACAAAGAAAAAAAAGTCCAGAGCATTGATTTCCTTGTCTACGGGGTAGAAAATCCCAAGTGTTGGGGGAGATGACTCACTTTAATGAAACCAGAACACTTTGCTCAGGACCTGGAAGACAGTGGGGATTCAATATGTGGTTGTCTCCTAATACAGAAATGCCTGGGCCACTCACTTGTGAAGCAGGCATTACAGGTTCTTGGCTCCGCTGCTGTCTTGACGGGAGAGGGCCGAGGACTTGGAATCATGGTCACATTACCCTGCCATGAAGCCCTGTGCTGAGAACAACAAACAGAACCCTTGGAAAACAGAATTCAGGGCCATTTGCATTTCATAGAGAGCATTGGAAGCCTTCCCTTGTGGCCTGGCTTTGTTGCAGTTTCCACCGAGGCTGGTCTGAAGCTCAGAATGAAAGGAGTCCCTTGGCCACTGCCAAAAAAGGAGCCAAGTTTCCACTTGGCCCTGCAGGCTCCTTTGTTTTGACTTAGACAGGAGGGAAGCCATCCACTTTCTCTGGCACAAGAGCCCTGCCAATTCACCAGCTGTGGGGGTTGAGATCTTCTTGTTGGGGGAACTACTAGCATCACACTAACGTCTCAGGAGAAGGCTGCAAAAGAGAAGATGGAGAGGGACATGGGAACAGATAGAGGGCTCGAGGGCTGTCAGAATTAACACCAGGGGGCTGTCTCAGCATCTCAACCTCCATGTTCACACACCCACACCCTCCTTTCTTATCCTTCCTCCTCTATACTCTCAGCTCAGAATAGCCTCTCAGATCTTAAGACCTTTTCAGATGAAGCAGGCAAATAACACCCACTTCCCTCTAACTCACCCTCCACCCTGCTCCAGCATCCTCAGGGTCCTGATGAATCTGTGTGGAGGGGAGGCCATGATGCCCATCCACCCAGGTGACCAGCTTCCTGGTTCCACAGCTCAGCACTGACTCCTCTAAAGCTTCAACTCGAGATTTCTCTTCCCGTGCTTTGTGTCCTTTCTTGAATGAGACCCATGCGCTCATCTCCTGATGAGGTCTGACTCCCTCTCAGCCAGGTCTTCCCCTCCTGCTCCAGAAACACATGTCCAGATGACCACGGGCAATCTCTGACACCAGGTCCCAGCAGCCCCTAGGACTTCTCTGCCTTCTAGGCTGCCATGGAAACCAGGAATCCTTCCTTGATAAGCATGACCTTCAGCATCCAACAGAGGCTTTCCCTAAAATAGCCATAAGGGGGTAGGTACCCTTTTGGCGTCAATGCTATACCTGAAAGTCTTCTCTACTTCTTTGTCCCCAAGCTACTTCCTGTCACAGAGGGAGAGAGGACTGGGAAGGGGACAGGGTATGACAGTTGGGGTAGGGTGGGGAAGGCAGAGAGTGGAGGAGGAAGTGCAGCCTGCCCTCACAAACAGCATCGTGAACTCCCTGATCTCCTATCTTCCCATAATACAGTTTATCATCACATCCCGTTTCTGCAGTCTGGCCTGGGTTCTGAACCTATTCGCCAGCTGTGTGACCTGGCCTGTTAGTCAGGATTCCACCACAGAGATATAATACCTGATATGATCACATTTTAAGGGGGAGGCTTACTTTGGTTTCTGAATTCAAAAGTTTCTACGCATGGTTGGTCAGCTCATTGCTTCAGGTCTGTGGCAAGGCAGTGCACTGTGACAGGAGCATGTGATGGGGGTGACTCTCACTCCATGACATCCAGTAAGTGAAGGGAGATACAGAAGGGGGGGTGTCCCAGTAGCCCCTGCCAGAGCATAGCCCCTCCGTGACTACCTTCCTCACACTCAGCCCCACCTCCTAAAGGTTCCATTATGTCCGAGCGGCACCAAGCTTAAGCTTCCGATGGGCCTTTGGAGGACACGTGTGATCCATCCCATGGCAGCAGATGAGTGACTCATCCTCTTGAGGTCAAGGCTCCTTCCAGGTGGGCTGGGACACTCGTGCTACATCACTGTTGGTGTGTGCATCCTCTGATGGAAACAGACATATCTTCCCCCTTCCACATGGACAGTCATAAATCTCCAGGGTGGGGTGAGAGGCCTGGGGCAAGTCCCACCCCACCTAGTAACCAGGCTTGCTGCAGTTCACCTGCCCTATTCAGGTCCTAGTTCCTTAGAAAGACTGAGGTCAGGCACTCCCTCTAAGAGCTGGGTCCACAGAGGCACTGTCTTTCCACAGTTGAACTATAAGCCTGACTCATTCAGAGCCTGGATAGAGCATGGCGGCAAAAAACAACAGAGAATGATTTATTTAGTTAGGGCTACTATTGCTGTGATGAAACACCATGGCCAAAAGCAAATTGGGAAGGAAAGGGTTTATTTGGCTTACCCTTCCATACCACTGTTCATCTCTGATGGAAGTCAGGACAGGAACACAAACAGGTCTGCAACCCTGAGGCAGGGGCTCATGCAGAAGCCATGGAGGGGTGCTGCTTATTTGCTTGCTCCTCATGGCTTGCTCAGCCTGCTTTCCTATAGAACCCAGGACCACCAGCCCAGAGTTGGCCTTACCCACAATGGGCTGGGCCCTCTCACATCAGTCAGTCATTTAAAAATGTCCTACAGCTGTATCTTATGGAGACATTTTCTCAGCTGAGGCTCCCTCCTCTCAGATGACTCCAGCTTGTGCCAAGCTGACATAAAACTAGCCAGCACAGTAGGTCTTTGCACTTAGCAGTGCTAAAGAGAACTTGTTATAGGATTAAACCAACCATCCTACTGGAGCCTTCTCCACGGTCCTTTTTCCTGGCTGAAAGAATTCATTGCCTTGGTCCTCTATGGTGGGACCTGAGAGGCCCACCAGCTACTGAGTCCTCCTGAGGACTTAGAGCCTGGTCACAGTGGTGATGTGTGTCTGTTCTTTTACCTGTTTCTTACAGCCATATTCCAGAAAACTACCTCCAAGGACCAGCAATTACCAGGAAAGCTGACTACACTGGTTTCTCCCCTGTTTCCTAACTTCAAAGTCACCCCGGTCAGAGCTGAGCATCCATGAGATGCTACATTATGGAACTTCTTGCCAAAATTTGCCTCTAGCACCTGGAAGGTTGTTTCATGGCAAGCTTTTAAAACTGGTGGAAAGTTGGGTGTGGTGGCACAGGCCTTTAGTCTCAGGACTTGGAAGACAGAGGAGGGCAGATCTTTGTGAATTTGAGGCCAGCCACCTCTACATAGAGAACCTTCTCTCAAAGAAAAACCCAAACAATAAAACATAAAACTTGTTAATAAAAACTGGTCAAAAGTGCCTTGAGCAATTTGAGATCTCAGAAGCTGCTTGCCATGTGTAGTGTGCTGCTGCTGGTCACCGGTGAACATGTATTTCCCATCCTTCTTTCTTCCTTTAATTTTTTTTAAACTGAAAAAGCCATTTATTTTTATTTTTTTAACTGAAAAAAAAATAATTTTTTCTCTTCCTTTAATTGGCACCTGCCATTTTGAATTATTTCAGCCTTGTTTCAAAAGGGTTAACTT
Source organism: Peromyscus aztecus (assembly GCA_902168405.1). Taxonomy (NCBI): domain Eukaryota; kingdom Metazoa; phylum Chordata; class Mammalia; order Rodentia; family Cricetidae; genus Peromyscus; species Peromyscus aztecus. The sequence goes on from CABHPQ010159726.1 coordinate 19,288, forward strand.
TTTTTTTTTTTTTTGAGACAGGATTTCTCGGTGTAGCCTTGGCTGTCCTGGAGCTCACTCTGTAGACCAGGCTGGCCTCGAACTCATAGAGATCCACCTGCCTCTGCCTCCTGAGTGCTGGGATTAAAGGTGTGCACCACCACCTCCAGGCTTCAAGAGGGTTACTCTTATAGACTGGAACTCAAAGATCTGCCTGCCTTTGCCTCCTAGCTGGGATTACGCTGTACCACCATGCCCAGACAAAAGAGGATTAATCTTAACCCGAAGATAATAGATACGGAGTCAACCCAAACATGGTTTTGCTGCTCTTTATTAGTGATGGGCTTAAATATGGGCATGTGACATATTTTTAGCTAATAAGACATGAGGGAAGTCTGATGAGGGAAAGATGTCCATGTTTTTTATTTGGTTTTTGTTTGTTTGTTTGTTTGTTTGTTTGGTTGGTTGGTTGATTGGGTTTTGGGTCTCACTATGTAGCCCTGGTTGGCCTTGAACTTAAGAGATCTGCCTGCCTCTGCTTAGAGTGGTGGGATTAAAGTTATGTACCACCATACCTGGAAAATTTTCATGTTCTTTAATACCAGGTGATTGGAAAGGGTCTGCACTTGGCTGTGTTGTGGGGAGGTCTTTTGCTTCACTCTTTGGCATTCTTATAAAAGTCCCCCCCCCCTCCACCACAGAGGTGCACACCTGTGGCTCAGCACCTGGGAAATGGAGACAGAAGAACCCCCTGAGCTAGCTGGTCAGCCACTGTAGCCTGTGAGCTCCAGACCAATGAGAAAGCCTGCCTCAAAAGAGGTGGATGCATTCCCTAGGATGGTGCCCAAGGTTGTTCTCTGGCTTCTACATATTTGTACACACACATTAAAAAGTAAAGAAGTAAAATTGGATCTCAGAGGGCTCCTCAGCTTGCCATAGTAGTGGCCGTCCTGTTAAACTGGTAGACAATGCCACACAGGCTTGTTTGTTAAGTCAAGGCCTTCCTGGACCTCATTTTCTATCTACAGTGTGCAAAATGGTTAGCTTTCCTCAGGCTACCTAGGAGGGTTGCTTTCACAGGTTGATAGATAGGGTACCTGTAAGGATTCTGTCCTTAATTACGTCACCAGCCTGCAACGGTGTCCCAGCCTAAAAAGCAGTCGACATGGCCAGCCGCTTAACCAACAGTACCAAGTAACAGCTAATAGAATTGTCACAATGGCATTCTGTCTTATATGTTTTAAAAATTCCTTTGGTTGCCTGTGACAGTGATTCTAGTCAAACCAGACTTAAGTATACAGCCTATCTCAAAACACCTCAAGCTTAGAGTGTGGTTGGGTTTTGAGAGCAGACTAGAATCTGGGACCCAGACATCAGATACCTGTCCTCTGATACATTGATTCCTGTCTCCAAAAGCCTGTGTCCATCCAGACTCAGAACAGGCTCTTATTTGAAGTAGGACCATTGAAGTTAAAAGGAGAGCATTCTGGGTAATGGTTGGCCCTAATGCAGTGGCGAGTACCCTTGTATGAAGAGACACAGATATGGAGACAAGTGGGGAGAGAGTGTCAAGTGGCAATAGGGAATTATTGAAAAGATGTGTCTGCAGCCAAGAATGGCAGGATGGATTGGAGAGGGCCTCAAGAGTCCCCATCTCTGGCTGAGGAGCTAGTGGCAGTTGATGGCTGCTGGGGAGAATCTTTTATCATTGAGGATATGGCCACTAATAGATTGCCCGCGCTCCAGAGGATGGGCCTATGCTTCAGTGCATATGGGCAGCACTATTGGACTTAACAGGTTATGAAAAAAACCAAACAAAAAACATAAAAGAGGACATGAAGTTGGGAGGGGAATGTGTTGGGGAAGTAGAGGAGGGTGGGCATGATCAAAATACATCGTATACACGCATGAAATTCTCAACTAATAAATAAAAATGTTACATTGATATTTTAAAAAGAAACGGCAGAAATAATGATTCATAGAGCCACCAGAACTCATGGGAGGCAATGAAGAATCATCTCCTGAGCCTTTAGGGCGACCACCGTCCTGCTAACATCTGGATGACTGACATCTAGCCTGCAGACCGAATACATTTGCTGTTTAGAGCACCCACCCACCTTGTAGTCCTAGAGGGTGCGACTTCCACCTCCAGTCTCTACTTTTCTTTCTTAGAACAGGTGAGCTCTCTTTTTCCTCTCATTTTAGACAAAGTCCAGTTCTCTTAAGCCAATAGATTACAGAGTTGACACCTGTCAGTCAAGCTTCAAGAAAGACAGGCAGTACTGTTTGTCTCTCAAATCCGATGAACTAGGAAAGAACTTCCATTAGTCCTAACAATCTCCACAAAGTGCTTGGCCCTTCTCGCAGTGCCGTGTGAGAGGCATTCAGTAAATGTTAGTATTTTAACTGGTACTGGGAATTCTTACCATGTGTAATGAGTGTCCGACCTTTGACATCGGCTTCTGTGAAGAGTCGTAGTGAATGACAGTGTTGTTGGGCAGAAGCAGCAGTACTTAAATCCATCTGGTGAGCCGTGGCCAAGTCCAGCTACACCTCCATAACATGGAGCCACCCCAACAATAAATGGTTAAACAGGCTGCCTTTGCAAAACCTACTTCCTGGCTGAGAAGTGAAGAATCCAAGATGAGGGCCAGCAAGATGACCAAGTGGGTAGTGGTGCTTCCTGCCAAGCCTGATGACCTGAATTTGATCCCCAGGACCAATGTGGTCGAGGGAGAGAACAGAATCCTGAAAATTAACCTCTGACCTCCAGTCATGCAGCATGACATGAACACACACACACACACACACACACACACACACACACACACACACACACTATAACTAAGTAAATATATGTGTGTGTTCGTTTGTGTTAATTTAAGTATCCAAGACAAAGTAAGTTCTCTGTGAAGGCAGACATTTACTTTATCACATTTACTTTTGCATAGGTCCGACATTCATTGTGAGCGGCTCACTTTTAGAGTGTATGCAACCTTGGGTGGTGGTCATGGCGGTTCTGGGGACAACAAAGTGCCACCATTTTTCCGTTCCTCCCCTACTTCTTGTTCCACCTATCTAACTAAAATGGCCATGTTGTCATGGTTTGTGGTGCTGTTCTTTTATCAATCTACCATTGACATGCAGTCACACCCCACACCCTTGAATGCCTGGAAGGGGCCACAGAAGCACCGGGCAACATCAGAGATACAGAAATTTTCAAAAGTGGCCAATGGTTATCAATAGGCATCTGGGCTAGTTTGTGGTCTATTGCTGTGATAGAACATTGACCAAAGCCAGTCTGGGATAGAAAGGGTTTATTACAGCTTCCATGTTAGAGCCCATCAGCAAGGGAAGCTAGAGCAGGAGTTCAGGAGGAAGCAGGGGCTGAAGCAGGGGCCATAAAGAAATGCTGCTTAAAGCTTGCTTTCATGGCTTGCTCAGCTTGCTTAAAAAAAGAAAAAAAAAAGTTTTGTTATTACTGTTTAACAAGGGAAAAATGCAGTCTATTTACACCAGCAGCCATATGGGCAAAGGGAACACACAGAATTAATCAGCTATTTGTATAGGATGGATTAAGGACTCATCCTATACATTATATCATATATATGTAAAATAAGGATCTCCAAAACAAAGTACAGTGGTGAATTTCATGCTACCCCCCCCCCCCCAGTGATTCTCAGCAGTAATACCAGGCAGCAGCCCCTGGGCACACAGTTCAGCTTGTTTCTTACACAACCCAGGCCCACTTGCCCAGGTGTGGCACCCCCACTGTGGGCTGGGGTTTCTCACAGGAATCACTCACTCACTAATCAAGAAAATGGCTGAGTGGTGATATAAGCTTTTTTTTTTTAATTCATCTATTTATTTTACATTCCTGCTGTAGCCTCCCTCCCCCATCCTCCCCTCCCAGTCCCTCCCTTAATTCCTTCAGCCTCCCCCC
>CABHPQ010159727.1:0-10506 GCA_902168405.1 Peromyscus aztecus
GGCAGAAAATACTACAGAGCCCCCCTCCCCTCTCTGGGACGTCCAGTCATTGTTGGCCCTTCTAAGAAAGGATGGCATGTGTTTCTAAGGAGCTCGTGGGGATGGCAACTGTTTATATGTAGCTTATTGAATTGAGGTTTTTTGAACCACAGGCCAAGTTCCTAGTGCTAGCATTTTGGACTTTTAGAAGTAAAACTCTTTCTGGCTTTGTTCTGCCCTGTGCTTCTAGAAGCTAGTAAGAAAAGCACTTAGAGGAGCAGCATGTCAGCTTGAACAGCCTCAAGGAAGAAGCCTTGAGATCAAGCAGTCCTAGGAAGAGACCTTAGGATCCTGGGTTGTCCTTCCTGGTCACATCCATGTGGTAGCAAAGTAGATCTGAAGCCTGTTTCCTGTGTCCCTTCTTCTTTCATTCTTAGAACGTTAAGCTCAGCATCCTAGTTGTATGGCGTTTTTCTTGTGACTGTTAGAATCTCTTCAGACATGAATGTCACCCTTCCAACTGGCCCAGACTTTCCTATTTGTTCTGCCCCCGGAATCCAGAGGCCACAGCCAGGGGCTGAGTGAGGATGCTTTTAGAAACCTGAAGCCAAGTTGGATCCTGGTGATCACTGTGTTGTCAGCAGCACTGGGGATGGGAGGCGGGTGGTAGGGGCAGCCTCCTTCTGTCCTTAGCAAGCTAAACTTAATGTTAGGTTAACAAGAGAAAAGCCATATATGAACCACTCATGGCAAGTTGAGCACAAGAAGGTTACTTGCTAGGAAACAGAGTCAATCTATCAGCTTTTTCCAGCTGTAAGAAGTGGCCTGATCCCAAAAGACCTCTCATCTGCTCAGGATGGGACTTGGCATGATGGGTAATGTTGTGGCTGTTTACAAAGAGAACAATGAGTTGCTGGAACTCACAGATTTTCTGTCCCCAACAGATCTGCCATGGAGGGATCTGGTACCTCCAGACGGGTGCACATGAATCCATGTGGAGCTTTTCCTGATGTCCTACCACTCTTTGTATAGACACCTACCCGACTGAATGTGTTCCGTCACTCAGCTTTGCTTCGGACACCTCCATGTCCTCTTCCCCTTCTGTATGTGTGTTGACTTAAACTATATGCCATAAACCTCAAGTTACTTTGTTTTGGGGTGAAGATTCAGTTTCAGTCTTTCAGATCTAGGTTTCCAATGAAGTATATTGTCAAGTATTAACAGCACAAGCGATGGGTTAACTTTAGAATAGGAATTGGTGTTGGGGGTGGGATTTGCAAGAATTTTTATTTTATTTTATTTTATTTTTTTGGATGAAAAATTTATCTATTATATATTAAGACATTCTTGCTGCTGTGCTGCAAAGCCATAGCAGATTCGAGATGCTGTCGAGGGCTGGATTTTTCTCCAGTGAGGGAGGTCCTGTTAAATTGAAAGCCCTACCCAAACTGAAGTGGGAAGGGAGGGAGCGAGCCTTTGCTTCTGACAGTCCTCCCACCTTCTGAAACCGTCTGCCTTTTAAAGCAGGTCCCTGTACTGCTGTGTTGGACACTACAGTAGGGTCGGTAGGGACCTCTGAAGCCGCCTTTGTGACCTGGCTTAATTTGTTTTTCATCCTATGGTTTTTCTAGTGGATTTTCAGGACTTTTGTAATCTTGTAACTATCCAAGCTCCACTTCCTAAATTTTAAGAACTTTATGGAAAGTTTAAATTGAAGGTGCTGTTTGTAGACTCACCACCCAACGGACGCCCAGCCATCACTACAAATCCTGAGTGTTCTCTAAGAAAATGATGCTGGTCATCACAGCTTCAGCATCTCCTGGGTTTTGATGCTTGGCTCTCTCTGCTAATCTCGGCTTCCTGGCTATTCCTCCTCCAGTTGCTTCTCACCCTCTGCTGTCCTGTGTAGTGATTTGGTGAGAGAAAGTATGCTTTTGTCCCCTGCCCTCTGCATCACATATGCGTTTCAAGTTTATTATTGCAATAAAAGTGCTTTATGCAGGCTTTTCTCAGCTCTGTGTTGTGGTGGTTGCTTGCACATGCCCCATACCCCTTTTAGCACAGAGATTGGTAGGTATGTAGGGTCCAAGGTTATATCTTGGTTATATCTTGACAGCATAGCAGTGAGCAGCTTTTCCCCCTTGGCCATGTTGGGGTGTGTTTGGGAGCAGTAGGCTTAACTTAAAGGAACTGCCTGGGGCCAGGCTAGGGCAGTCATGGGTCCTACTCTCCTGTCTCTCACATCCCTTAACCGTTCTGGGGGCACAGAGAAGTAGAAGATCAACCTGTTTTCAACAGGGAATCCAGATGGAGAAGTTTTATAAGCAAATGTGTGAAGGATTATGGAGAGGATATAATCTCTGTCCTGCATGAGATAGTATGGAAAGACTACCTTGTAATTTTCCTATCCTCCCCTCCCCTTACCCTCCCCCATCCTGTAAGTACCAGTAATGTTTCTCTTACTAAGAGTTAACGCTGATCACCAAGATCCCTTAATACCTTGACAGACACCTTCTAAAGTTGCTCTGGAGCTGGGCGTGGTGACGCACACCTTTAATTCCAGCGCTCAGAAGGCAGAGGCGGGTGGATCTCTATGAGTTCCGGGCCAACCTGGTCTACATATTGAGACCCTGTCTCTTAAAAAAAAAAAAAATCTAATAAGTCATTTTAAATACAGAGGTTGTCAAGCACTGAAATAATGGTTGATTTTTAATTTTTACATTGATGTGGAGGTCAAAGGACAGCTTACAAAAGCCAGTTTTCCTACAGTGTGGGTCCTGGGGATTCAGCACGTTCATCCAGAGCTATCTTGCTAGCCTGAATAATGGTTTTCAAAAATACTTTCCTTAAATTATTTCAACTTAGACTTCTGGAGTAATAGCCTAGAATTACATATTAATTTTCCTCAGTTATTTTATCAGATTTGTCAAAATGATATTTTTGGCGACTACTTATTTTAAAACTGTTGGTGCTTGATATATACCATCTTTTCGGTCACATTTCACTCCAGTTCCCCAAACACATATAAAGTAGAGGGCAGTATTTGTTTACATTTTTGTGCCCCATCAAGATCACTGTCAACCCAGAAAAGCCTCATGCTGTTTCCAACTCATATCCTACCATACCCCCAGAGACTTTTTCATGTATGCTTGTGTGTGAGTGTGAGCAGCATGTGTGTAGATGTCCTGGAGGCCAGAATAGGGTCTTGGATCCCATAGAGCTGTAGTTACATGTGTTTAAAAGCATTGGCTGCTATTCCAGAGGACCCCAGGTTGATTGCCAGCACCAACATGGCGGCTCACAAGTGTCTATAACTCCAGTTCCAGCCATTCCAGTGCCTTCTTTTGGCTTCATGGAGACCAGGCACCAAGTGGTGTATAGACATATGTGCAGACAAAACACCCATAAAGGTTTTAAAATGCACTAAATTAAAGTGCCGAAGATAGCACTCCTGTCTTCTGCTCAGAGTGTGTGATGAGATCATCTAAGTTGCTTAGATTCCAGATGTGTTTGCCCCACGTAGCTGAGTTTTGTACCCATTGGAGGCTGGGTTTGCCCAACTGAGCTAGCTACATGGCACACAGACAAACCACTGTTAGCTTTTGGAAAGGTCGAAGAATATTCTGATGATGTATGTGTGGCTGATACAAGGTCAGATCTACCTACTGATGGGCACTCTCTTATTTTAACATTAATTTCTAGTACTCCTCAAAAATGTTTGCCCAAGGTTTATTAAGGAAAGTATATCCAGTTAATTACAGAGTGTCCTGTAATTATTATGCAGTTCTGTGACCCAGTGCATGCTGGGTGCTCAGAGTGAATACACCCTGAGACAGGACAGTGCTGCTGTAGGCTCTTAACATCCAGTGAAGAGAACCAGCAGGTGAGTAAATGGTTGCATGCACCATGAATGCAGCAGAGAGCAGGGAGTGGCCAATGGAACACCAGCTATGAAGGCTCTGAGGGCTGCTGTACTGGGTTAGCTGGTGGCAGGCAGCAGTGAGACCACAGGGACGAGCAAGGGTACATAGGCAGTGTTATGTCACAGGTCAGTGACTTCTATAGTGGCCTTCTATGGGTTTCAGCGTATCTCCAGCTCCACTGTACATATTTTAGATTTCTTTTAAAAAGTGAGCTGTAATAGAATTTTCAAAACTTAACAAAAATCTTGTACCCTAAATATTACATTTCTAAGGGAAAAAAAAATACTTCAGATTAGTTTTAAATTTCAAGATTTTTATAGCATATTACTGTGGTAATGTCCCAGGCATCTGTGGCCTACCTCTCAGTAAACATGCCCAGGCTTTTGGGCCTTGTGGCCTCAAGTTCCCAAGACAAGGAGCTTCAAAGACTGTCAAAGCTGCAGAGCACACAGTGGGACTTTGGTGCTGTCTGTCAAGGTAAACCTATGGCTATCCCAGGTTGGAAGGGATGAAGGAATAGAGCTTCATCTTACTGGAAGGACCAGCTACGTTACCAGGTAAAATCTCATATAGCCTTGCCATGGGTGCTTTGGTTCGCTTTTGTTACTGCTCTGGTCTCTGTGATGGATCCCCAGAACTTATATAAAAAGCCAGGCATTGTTGTGTGTGTCTGTAATCCAGTGCTAGGGAAGTAGAGACAGGCCAGTTATTTCTGGGGCTCCCTGGTGAGCTAGCTTAACCTACTTGGCAAAACTTCAGAGCTATGAGAGACCCCTGTCGAGGGGCTCAGGGAACCAAGGTGGATAGCGAGGAGGAAAGACAACAGCCAAGTCTGACCTCTGTCCTCCACGTGCATACATGTGTACCCACACAATTACCACACTCGGACAAAATACAACAGGCAGGAACTTCCAGCCCCAACCCGTGAAATGGAAATAGTTATAGTACTAATTTATAACTGAGCCTCTTTGTAGACAATTTAGCAAATGATTTGAGCTATCATCATCTTTAAAATAAGACCCAGATTTATGCCAAATAGAAACTGGACCCAGGAATAATGGCCTTCAAGAATGAGAACATCCCCTCAGTTGGAGAATGTTTCCTCCTTGGGGTATCCAACAAGTTGGGTGCACTAAAGCCTTTATTGACATTACCACCTGTTAGACAAACAGCCTAGTGCCCAAAGGCAGAGTCTTTATAACTACAGAGTTTGATGGGGAACCAGAACTCATTAAAGCCCAAGAACCCTTCTCTATCAAGCAGGACCCCAGACAGAGTTTCTCTGTGCCCTGGCTGTTCCGGAACTTGCTCTGTAGCCCAGGCTGGTCTCAAACTCGGAGGTCCTCCTGCCTCTATCGCCTGAGTGCTGAGACTTACAGGGCGTGGCATGCCTGGCAGAAGTTTTTCGAATGGTGCTAAAGTGGAGTATTTTCAGCATCTCACCCAAAATACCAAGCTTCCTTGGAGTGTCAGCATTGTGATGGACAGGTCTGAAACTGGGAGGACTAGGATAAAGCCTAAGGCCTACACGATACGCATGTGAGTTACACAAGATAATCCTAACTGCCTTACAGGACCAGAAACATCCATGGTGGGTTCTCCAGAGTGGGATTGTCACACAGCAATGGTGACACTTGATTGTCTGTGTTCTTGAGGGCCTAATGATCAGTGAAACCCAGGAATCAAAGTGGCCACTGTTGGCCCAGGGTCCAATGAAAACATCTTTTCTAGAGTGCCTTTGGGAGACACTGCAGAAGTGTTCTGATTCTCTCCTGGAGAAATCATCTCCAGGACAGATTTCTTACTTAATCTACTCTGAGATCAGAAGAAAATTATAAAAATTATCGTTGGTTATTATTGTATATAGCAGGACCATCTGCTATATACAAGTTCTGCTTTCTGCAACCAGAATCTAGAGGAGGAAGTGGGAACACAAAGAGCCCAAAGCTGGGAGAACAAGGGTGTGAGGACTCACACTCAGATCAAACAGCTCCTCTACTGGGGGAAATAAACTGACAAATGCTATGTCAGATCGGTCACAGAAGGGAAACTACCCATGTATATCCTCTAAGACCTCTTGCCCTCAGTGTGACAAGATGACACTGGAGGGCTGACTGCTCCCGAAGACTGATGGACTTATGGTCCAGATCCCAGATGTTGTCCCTGGAATGAGAAAACCTTTGGCTCCAGTTGGCCTCTGACCATCTCCATTAGTATTACAGAGCCTTGGGTAAATCTTGCAGTCCCTGGTAGGACCAATAATTTTCTCCTTGTTAGTGGGCTTTCTACTCTGTTTTTAACTCATATTCTAGACAATTTGTCTCCAACTCTTGGATTATGGCAAGACTCCAATGGCCAAATAATTCCTTCCACCTTAATGCTCTCTGGAATATTTTATTCTTTCCCAATACTTCTGGTAATGCCTGGGTATCTTTCCCCTTAATTGGACACAGACCTAGTGACAAAAAAATGGAAGCCCCACGTATCTTCAGCTCCCTACAGAATTCCACAGTGACAGCTCTCGCTATTCTAAAAGGACAATGATGTGGTCCTTACAGGCCTCCCCACCAGCCCCTGTATGGGCTACTGACACGTCAGACAGGGTAGTACTTAGGTATTACCAGATTAAAGGATTCTCATGCTTTTCTTGAACACAATACAGGAAATCTGGAGAGTCAAGTGAAAAGAAAATTAAGAATAAAGTGAAGATGAAAGCACAGCTTAGCAGGCCCTTTGGAATATGCTACAACTGTGGCAGATCCAAAAGGATCACTCATAGCTGTGAGCTTGCATTAAAGACCAGAGAAGTCAAGTGAAGGTCCTAGAGAACTGAGAATAATATAATTCTTATATTATATCTTATAATCCAAATGTCAAACAAGCAAAATGGCAAGAAATAAGGAATATGCAGACATTAATGCAATGGAAACTCAAGGAATACACAGAATCAGTTGAGCTGATTTTTTTTGAAAGAAAACAAAAACAGAAAACATTAACAAACCCTCAGCTCAACTAACCAGGAATGTTAGAAGAGATTCTTCAGGGAGAGATATGATGTAGGTAAGTGACTCAGATCCACAAAACAGAGCATCTGACAGTGCAGTAATGGTCGATAAAATACTTTAGCACGCCTTCCTGGCCCTATAAATAATTGTTCAGAGTAGTAAAAGTGACCTCAGGAGCATGTGAAGCGGGGAGGGAGCGGGCGAGCAGCTGTAAACTACTTGCACTCCAGCGAAGTGGCCCCTGTTCAGTTTTAATGATGGTTAATATTTTAACAGTGCTTCCTGTAATACCGGAGTCTATAAGAAAGCTAATGTGGCAGACTTCCCATCTAGCCCTAGGATCGACTGGGCCTTGGACACTGGTGACGTTCTGGAACAGCTCATTTGACTTGGCATAGCCCCTCTTCCCTGTACTTTCCACACCTCTGCGTTTAAACCGCTGGAAAGCCTGGTGTCGAGGCACACGTATATAACCAAAGCACTTGGGAAGGTTAGGCAGGACTGCTGTGAATTCAAGTCCAGCCTTAACTACAAAGTGAGACACTTCTCCGAAAAGGTGGGGAGTGGTGGGTGCTAGAAAGAGGGCTCGGGTCAGGAGTGCTTGCTGCTCAAAGAGGACCCAGTTTCAGTTCCCAGCACCCATTCACTATCATCTGTAACTCTAGTTCCAGCGGATCTGACACCTTTTTCTGGCTTGTGCAGGTTGGTGCGTGGTGCACACACATATGTGCAAGTACACACGTGTGAAATAAAAATCTGTAAAGAACAAAAACGGGATGAAAGAACGAGCATATGCAGTTGTGAGAGCATCTACAGCTCGAGCACTGTCCCATGTGTGCCAGCCACGTGGCCCGCACAGGCTCACTCTTAATGTGTTGTCTCCTCTTGTGGGGGAGACTGTTACAGTACCATGTTTATGGAGAGTGGGAAGACTCAGTTGGTCAGGTGCTTCCTGTGCAAGTGTAAAGAACCTGCATTTGATCTCCAGAACCCACATGAAAAAGCTGGGCATGGTAGCATGCACACGTGTAATTCCAGTGAGGGGAGGAAATAAGCAGATACCTGGACTCACTGCCAGCCAGTCTAGCTCCAGACCCTGTATCAAAAAACAAGGTAGATGATACCTGGTAGATAACATCCAAGGTTGATTGATCTCTGGCTTATACATGGACACACACCACAAATAATAATACTGTGTTTGGTTATTTTAGACTGACACAATGTGAAATCCAATACAAGGAAAAAAAATTCAGTCTGTATTTTCTGGCCATTACTATGTTGTGTAGAGAAGAGGGGGTGAGGCTTCCCTTCTCTGAAACTTAATATCAGCACCATAAGGGTAGATATCATAGCCTTTTTTTTTTTTTTTCTTTACAATGGAGAGCCGTCAGGCAATAATGTGGGGGAATGGGCTAAAGCTTGCATGGCTAGGAGTGGGAGAAAGTCTGGATCTGGCTCCAAAGTCAACATCAGAAGCAGCAAGCAAGTGCCAGTACTCTGCCATGAGGCACACACCTAGACCAGGTGCCTGGGAAGGGCTTCTTGGATCCAACAGGCCAGGTTAGGATGGGTGTATATGAGGAAGAACACCAAAATACGAGGGCCAGGGCTGGAGACATGGCTCTACAGTTAAGAGCACCTACTGCTCTTCTGTGTTGACGCTCTCTTCTGGCCTCCATTGACAGCAAGCATGCCCGTGGTGCATATACATACATGTAGACAAAACATCCATACACATACACATACTTTGTAATAAAAGTAATAAAAAATATAAAACTGTGTTAAAGTATAAGAGCCACATGAGGAGGGGGTGGGGCTGCCATTCTACCCCTGCCCCTGATGGCCATGTGCTTGGATAGTCTTCCCTCCCTGGGCCTTGTGATTCTTCTGGACTTTTTAATTTCAGAAAGAAGTTACTTGAAGTTGCTGTTAGAAAGCAGTCATGTTGAGGCTGGAGAGATGGCTCAGATGTTTGGAGCACTGGCTGCTCTTCCAGAGGTCCTGAGTTCAATTCCCAGCAATTGTATGGCAGCTCACAACCACCTGTGACTCCAGTTCCAGGGGATCTGACACCTTCACACCAATGCACATAAGTTAAATAAATTATATTTTTTAAAAAGCAGTGCTGTCACCAGCCTAACGTCACATCTCTGTCCTGCTGGGCTCAGTAGCTGTCTCCTGGAAAGTAAACTACTGGGTCATGACTAGTTCTTACACACTGCCTCCCAAGCCCACTGTCTTTAATATTTCTGGGATGAGGATGTATCAGATGACTAATATCGCAGGAACATGACAGCCAGCAGGTGGAGGGTGAGTTGGGCGTCATCACTGTCAGCTCTCCAGTTTGGGCACCAAGCAGGAAACAAGCATTTCACCAGATTGGATCCCTTATAACTTCATTATCTGAAATGATGTCACATGGAAATAGAGCTTGCCAAGTGTGCAGAAGACTGATTCCCACAGCCAGGCAACACCCTTAGGAGTACAGACTGCTAGACTCTGCTTTCAGGGATCATTTCCATAGTTTGTGATTATATCAAAAATTGCTAAATGGAGTTTAGATGTGAAGAACTTTGGTCACCTCACTAAGGGGACTATGAAATGCAATTTTATAAACAAAAATGAACTTTTAAGTAGGGTACATCAAATTTGGTTTAAAACTTACACTATTATTAGGCAGATTTGATATTTTTATTTAAAATTCAACTTGGTGTCATTGAATCTAGGAGAGCCAACAAAAAACAGGTGTTCTGGATACAGCCCAGAACCCCGTGGCTCTGCACTAAAGCACTTCACCCCTGTGCTGCGGGGCTCAGCTCAGTGGAGGCAGAATGGTGGTCAGTAAGTATCTACAGCCTGGGGTCCTCTCCAGTTGGAAGCTTTTAGACTTCCCTGTAGTTGGGCAGTTCTGCCTAATACTCCAGCTTTGGGAATGAAATGTGGGGCCTGTGCTTGACCTGGTCCCTCCTTCCTCCTGGAATCAGAGGCAGAGGAGGAGAAAACTGGGACAGCCTCCACAGAGGGAATGGGACCCCTCTCTCACCCCTCCCCCCAATAGCAGTTAAGAGCATAGGCTCTGGAACCAGACTGCCTGAATTCTAATCTGGCTGTCAATTCTTACCTTGAGTGTGAAACCTAAACTCTGTTCCTCATTTTACTGTTATCCCACAGGGACCTTGTTTCTCTCTCTGGTGCTGCTGGCCTGTACAGCCCCACCTCAGCTCAGGAACCCTGGTTCCTTCTCCTGAAGGGACCCATTCTTCCAATCTTCAGCATGGCCTATGCAGGCCCCAAGTGGGAACTCTGTCCCTGCCACCTCAAGCAGCCATCTCAGGATTGTGAGTTTGGATTGTGGGTCCTGAGACCATTCTACCCATCGGTCTCATTGCTAGAAACAGGAATCAGAGGAATAAATCTGACAGGCCAGGGCTTAAATGAGACGTGGGATACAGGGCTCGACTGCCTGTTAGATCACACCTGGCTTCTCTCGCAGAAGAGGAGCTGGGCCAGTACATTATCCTTGGTGTCCTCTCCTGTAGGAATCCAAGTGTCCAAGGTTCCTAAGATGAGCATGAGTCTCATTCACAATTGGCTCCACC
>CABHPQ010159728.1:0-29933 GCA_902168405.1 Peromyscus aztecus
ACCTGGTGGACTCAGCCCAGGCAGGCCTAGCCCCCTCCTCCCAGGCTGAGCCAAGGGTCTCTACCAAGCCCCAGGTTTCAAACAGCCAATTCATGCACTGAGCACAGGACCCGGCCCAACCACCTGTATGCCTCCCAGACAGATCAAGCCAATCAACTGTCTCACCCATTCCGAGGGCCTGATCCAGTTGGGGGCCCCTCAGCCATTGGTTCACAGTTCATGTGTTTCCATTTGTCTGGCCACTTGTCCCTGTATTCCATCCATCTCCTGTCCCAACAACTCCTGCTCACACAAACCCTCCTCCTTCTCGCCAACTGGACTCCCGGAGCTCCACCCAGGGCCCGACCGTGGATATCTGCATCCAGCTCCCTCAGTCACTGGACCCCAGGAGAGACACGGGGATCGCCCAATGACGGAGAAATGGATGAGATCTACATGAACTGTCTGGACGTGAGTGGGGGTGGTGAGGGGCGGGGGGCGAGGGAATGAGAACTTGGGGGAGCGGGAGGTCCCGACTGGATCAAGAACAGAGAGGGAACACAGGGAATATTCGTGAGAGATGAAGACCACATGAGAATAAGAAGAAGCAGAGTGTAGGAGAGGCCCACAGAAATCCACGGAGATGCCCCCACAGTAGACTGCTGGCAATGGTCGAGGGGTAGCCCGATCAAACCTACCCTGGTGATAGGATGGCTAAACACCCTGATTGTCGTGCTAGAGGCCCCATCCAGTGACTTTAAAATTTTTATATAATGCAAATAATTTGTTTAATTAATACATTAATTTGAAGGAAATAGGCATATATCTAACATTATCATATAACAATGATCAGAAAAAACTATATGCTTTCATCATATTGTCTAGTTTATTTCTTTGAGTTTTCTTCTCTTAACCAACTTATACATTAAATACATTCCAGATATTTTATGAACTTGATACATTGTGAGTGACTTTTTATTACATGCTAGCTAATACATAGTATTCACCACCCAGTTAACATACATTCATTTTTTTTCAGAAAAGATATATTGAATTTTATAATTAGACCTGCTATTAGTGAAAATTGGTCAACAGTTTATTGATTCCCTTGAATTTTCAGAGAATCTAGCTGACAATAACAATACAAAAATTTCCATCTTTTACTCTGCTTTTTCTGAAATCCTATGGGGTCCATATTTCACTGTATGCTTTGTTTTTTCTTGTTGCTATAGCTACAGTAATCACTCTGTTCAAATCAGTAATAATGTTCAAATCAGTAATCAGTAATTCTGTTGGTTCCTGCAAAGTAATGGGATCAATTTGGCTTTTCTCTATTAAGTATGCCTCTTCCAGCAGCCTCTGGTATGTAACTTTTACCAGTTTTCAAGAAATATCCTTTATGATTGGATTCCTATAGATATTATCATAAATTAACTAGGAATGTTTAGAAGCTTTTGGTTCTCCATTAATTTATAACACAACTTTTCTATTCATTTAAATCACCTATCCTTTTGTACATATTTTAAAACAGTGAGTACTTTCTGGTTCAGTTAGTTGGCTTTGGCTTACATAACAAAAATCACAGACTATGTAGTTTAAACAAAAGATATTTTTCCCTGAATTTCTGATTCTGCTGAATCTCTGCAATGAAGATGCCAACAATTAAACTCTCCAATAAAGAATTTCCTCCTGATTACATAAAGCCTCCTCTATACATGGGCAATGGAGAGCTCTTTCTTAACCTTATGATTTCATTGGCTTAACCCTTGAAATTTTATTTTGAAGTAACTGCTTCACTGCAGCTCACTGGTGGTTTAGGGTTGAAGCTATGAAGTTGAACCATAGAGAGCCATTTGATGTCTGGTGTCATGTAATATTTTGTTTGTGTTCTGGCAAATAAAGCTTGCCTGGAGATCAGAGGGCAGAGCTAGCTAGTAGTTAACCATAGAAGGTTGGCATTGGTGGCTTACGCCTTTAATTCCAGCTCATGGGAGGCAGAGACAGTAACTGATAAGGCAGGGCAGAGACCAGATCTAATCCCTTTCAGTTGAAGGAACCTGAGAGGTAAGAAGTCACTGGTGGCTGCTCCTCTGCTTCTCTGACATTTCAGGTTATTACCCTGATATCTGACTTCTGGTTTTTATTCATAAGATTAATTACTTTCATGCTTCAGTCTGGGTTTATATGCTGGATTATCATATCCTCATGTCTGTGTTACCATATAATATCCCTAGAAACAATTCTTTTCTTAAACACACTTAGATAGACATGTTTTCTTTACATATAGCAATCCAGGATGTATTTTGTCTGTTGTCAGAGAGTGCATACTTCTCCCTCCATTGTTTTAAGCCTAAAGATGTCTTGACACTTAAAGCCATTAGGTTTTAGGGGTGAGGGTAATGGTCTTATTTTAATTATCTGACAAATTCTAGCTTTCATTGCAGTGCATATATTTGTATCAATTATATTTAATGTAACATTATTACAGCTGATCTGAATGTACTTGTTTATATTTAGTATGTTACTGATAGGTTAGCGTGTATAAACCTTATAGGATATAGAAACCACTTATTTTTCAAATGTCCCATCTGAACATTTGATTTTTTTCTCTATCTTTGAATTCTTGCTGACTAAATTTATTTCTATTTTTATTTATTTCCATTGTATTTTTTTAGTTATAAGTCATTTATTTTATGTTTTAATTTTTGATTCATGTTACAGATCTCTGAGTTAACAAATGATAGAATATGATTTAATATCATGAAAAATATTGTCATCAACTTTGAATGATAGACTTCATTTTTTCTCCATAATCTTTTTGTTATATTTACCTTTTTGTTTCTACCTTGATAAGCCATCGCATTATATTAATTCTATGCTTGCTTTAATTATTTAAGATACCTTAACCAAGACATAACTGACATACACTAAACTGTACATGTGTACATTGTCTCAACTACAGGTTTAGAAAGAAGCCAGCATCATAGTGATAACAATAAACCACCTGCATTCCTGTGTAATAACCTTTCTCACGCTCTTCTCGGCTTCTCCTACCAAGATAACCACATTTTAGTGTTTGGACAGTGTTGATTACTATTTATCCTCCTGAGTTTTCCACAGATGAATTCAGGAGCATGTACTTTTTATTCATTCTACTGCTTTCAAAATAATTACTTTGAAATTATACATTTTAACATGCATTAGAAGTTCATTATTTTTTTCTCTGGTAATATTCCCGAGCTTATCAATTAATCTGTTAAAAACTAATGATTTCCAGGCCAATGAGATGGTTCCTCAGCCTGAGAAGCTGAATTCAATCCCCAGAACTTGCAAGGTAATAGATGATAACCAAATCTAGTTTTCCTCTGAGTTACATGCATATGAACACCCATGGGCATGTGATCATCACACACACACACACACACACACACACACACACACACCCCAAATAAATAAATGGTATTTTAAAAACCAGATTATTGGCAATTTTCAGCAAAAATAACATACTGCAATGTTCACATGCATGCTATTTCTATTTGATATAATTTTCAGTTACCCAACATTAGTAATGAAAATGGAAATAAAATTATGATAGAAATGAATAATTGATATCTATATTTGTAGATTAAACAAAACCCTGTAATGTTCAACTTGAAATGTATACTCATGCGCAAATATAAAGATACAAAGTTATCAATTATCAATTGTCACTAGCTTTTATTATTTATAAGATAGAGCAGATAATTTTTAGATATAATGGAAGAATACATAAAAATATTCTCTTAAAGTGCCGGGCGTTGGTGGCGCACGCCTTTAATCCCAGCACTCGGGAGGCAGAGGCAGGCGGATCTCTGTGAGTTCGAGGCCAGCCTGGGCTACCAAGTGAGCTCCAGGAAAGGCACAAAACTACACAGAGAAACCCTGTCTCGAAAAACCAAAAAAAAAAAATATTCTCTTAAAATAGAAATGCATTTTTTAAAACATTGATTTTAAGTTTGACAAGATATATAAAAATTTCTCTTAAAAAAAAACCAGAAGCATCTGAGACATGATTTTAGTGGACTACCATAGTATGTTTCTGGATAAAAATATGAAATCGATATGTGGGCTTTTGTTTTGTTTTGTTTGGCATTTTTGTCTTTGTAGTGGCATTTTTTTATTCTCTTACTTTTTGAGGGCCCACTACTCATCTCCCAATGAATGCCCAGCCTAAACTTGGCTTGGTTCTAGCCAGCAGTTCTTTTTTTTAATATTTTTTTTATAATTAATTTAATTTTACATATCAGCCATGGATTCCCCTGTCCTCCCTCCTCCCAGCCCCCCAGCCTTCCTCCCCAATCCACCCCCCATTCCCACCTCGTCCAAGGCGAGGTCTCCTGTGGTGATATTGTGTTCCCCAAAATATTGTGCACCCTAATAAACTTATCTGGGGTCAGAGAACAGAACAGTCACTAGATACAGAGGCCAAAAAATGATGGCACACACACCTTTAATCCTAGCATTCCTAAGGCAGAGATCTGTCCAGATCTCTGAGTTTAAAGCCACACTGGAAACAGTCAGGCATGGTGATTCACGCCTTTAATCCCAGGAAGTGAGCCTTTAATCCCAGGAAGTGATGGCAGAAATCAGAAAGATATATAAGGCATGAGGACCAGGAACTAGAGCTGGTTAAGCTTTTAGGCTTTTAGGAGCAGTTCAGCTAAGATCCATTTGGATGAGGACACAGAGGCTTCCAGTTTGAGGAAACACGATCAGCTGAAGAATTGGCAAGGTGAGGAAGCTGTGGCTTGTTCTGGTTCTCTGATCTTCCAGTTCACCCCAATATCTGGCTCTGGGTTTGTTTTTATTAATAAGAACATTTAAGATTCGTGCTACAGTCTCCCCTGGGGAGTCAGCCCAGCCTGGTAGATTCAGTTGAGGCAAGTCCAGTCCTCTCCTCCCTACACCAAGGCTGAGCAAAGTGTCTCAGCATAGGCCCTAGGTTCCAAAAAGCCAGTTCATGCACAAAGGACAGGTCCCGGTTCCACTGCCTGGGCTGGAGAGATGGCTCAGCCATTAAGGGCTAGGCTCACAACCAAAAATATTAGCCAGAAGTTCTTAACTTAAATTATCCCATCTACCTTTTGCCTCCTAGCTTTTACCCTTCTCCAGTCTACACACCTTTCTTCCCTTCTTATGTCATGGCTGGCTATGTTTCTGTATGGCTGGCCCCTGGTGTTCTTCTTCCTCCTCCTTCTCTCGCTCCTCCCTATTCTTGGTCTTCTTCTGAGCCTAGAGTTCTCCTATTTACTCTCTCTGCCAGGCAGCTCCATCTATCCTTTCCCCTGCCTAGATTTTGGCCATTCAGCTCTTTATTAGAACAATCAGGTGTTCTAAGCAGGCACAGTAGTAACACAGCTTTACAGAGTTAAACAAATGCAACGTAAAAGAATGCAACACACCTTTGCACCATTTAACACATATTCCACAGAAGACACAAATGTAGCACATCCTAAACTAATATTCCACAACTAATATTCCACAACATGTCTTACTGGAACTGTTCATTTTATTTTATTTTATTTTATTTTGTGTGGGTTGGGTTTCTTTTTTTTTTTTTTTTTGAGAGGGAAAAAACATGAAGACAGATGAGCAAGAAATTGGGTTAGGGATACATGATTAAATGTATTCTATACATTTAAAGAATAATATATATATATATTTTATTTCATGTATTAAGTTATGATATATTCTCTATATATAAACATTCAATCATACTGAGATTGTATTAGATGTTTGTATTAGAAATTAGAAAGAGATTCTAATATGTAATAGAGGTAATTATTGCATAAACTTGTGATAAAAAGGACAGATGAAGGCTGTGTGGTTTATCACAGGTTAAGGATGCACCTTTAATACCAGCTCATGTAGTATGGCATAGGTCCATGCACAGACAAATCTAAACTTGGGCACATAGGAAATTTCCTATTAAATGAATTATATCAAAGGATGGACACAGTTTAATTTTTAAAAAATTAAAGAAGATCATCTCAGATGAAACAAAAAATCCACATATTCAGTTTAAATACATTTATAAGAAAATAATTAAAATTAAGATAATGAAGTGAGAGGCCGTACATTAGGGCCAGCTATAATGTTTCTGAGTTCGGATCTTAAATGTAAAAATACACAGCCCCAATCATTCAGTAGTTTGAGTCTTTTACTTTTTTCTATCAAATTCCTTACAAGCCATGATGACATTACAAATCAGATAATTTCTTCAAATAGAAATAAAATGATTTTACATAATATTAATACATTTTAATCTGTGTGGAATATTCACTAATACAGATACTGCTAGCCATTTTTAAATTAACTAGTCTTTGTTTTATTATGTTTTGTGCTAAAGTTAATGATTTAACATAGAATTATCATAGCTTCAGAATCTCTAATACCAGAACATTTCGCTCACTGTCCTTGGGAAAGAAGCCTAGAATTCTGTCTCCCAGCTGAGTTGGGCGGTAGTCCCTGGCAAGTGACTCTGTAAGTAACAGCTGGTCCTGGGTTTTAATTAGTGGCCTTATTTAGGTTTCCCAACATTCTTTCTCCAAATACAGACTAAGCAGAGAAGTGAGCATTTATTTAGATAACTATTATCATGAAAACAGTGCTGAAAATCTCACACTGAACTAGAATTGGAGGATAGATTAAATATATCACACTGGATAAAATTTTTCTTAAAATGAATGATTACCACTTTAATCTTCTATTACACTTTGTAGTTTGAGTATTAAAATGTACAAGCAATTTCAACTAGCATATAATCTAGTATTATCTTCTTCAGAGACAAACACTTTTTTTAAAAATATGAAGGGGCAAATGGATATCATTACTCAATAACAATAGGATTATTATCTGCATGAAATTATCTATTGTGATATTTACAGTTTGTTATGCTTTGATAGAGTCCAAAGTTGTATTTTTTGGCTTATTTGATGGTTGTAAGGTTTTGTGCAAATTTAACTAATTTAGAATAATAAGACTGTTCATCATGTACAACTGAAAGTTAAAAGTTCTTTTAAAATCAAGATGCACAAGAGACCTATTATTTCACTTTATTATTGTTATTATGTTAAGCCTAATTACAGCTAATCTTGCTGGCAGTATTCTATTCTCAACACAGTTTTTCAGGGGCTTATGACTCAACATTTTCATGCTCACCAGAACAAACAGTACACAAGATCACCAGCCTGTGTTTATTTTGTTTCTTCAAAATTTAAATGAGTTAACTTATTTTTTTAACACAAACAGCTTAAAATTTAAGTGATACATAAATTACTACATATTTTTAAAGAGTCATATTTGATTGTTAAAATAAAGCAAGTTATTTTAGAATATGAGTATTTTCTCATTTAAATTCAGCCCTCATGGCAATTCTATGTAATTACATTTTAAATGATCATAATTGCTATTATTATTAATAGTAATTCTAAAAATACTACTTTGCACACACTATACTCCTATTATTGTGTGTTTTAAAGGCTATTAGTTATAATAGAAGAATTGCTACTGAATAGAAATACTTTAGGTTTTAAAAAAAGCTAATGAAAAACATAAAATAGCTTGTAATTTTATATATTTAAATATTTCTCAACAATCTGTAAAAGTTAAATATATTTATATAAATATATTATATATTAACAATATATAATATTGATATTATCTATCTTTTTCAAGTCATATTTTCTACTGGTATAAAAATGTCTCATTTGTGGGTCCAATATTCCTATATGTTATAAATTGAATATGTAGCAGGGCCCCACCATGTAGCCCTGGCTGTCCAAGAACTAATATATAAACTAGATTGGCTTCAAACTCACAGAGATCCACCTGCCTCCACCTCCTGAGTTTGACCTTCATCATTTTAACATAGAATGTGAAACATAGCACCAGAATGAGATGAGCCTGCAGAACAATAATGACTTCATAGCACTATGTGTGTTCACCTTTTCTCACAAAACTATCAACACATATAATAATCTTTTGAATGTCTGACCAAAATGTTAACAAGGAGAGAAAAGACACTAGTTTCTCATACAAAAATAAAATGCCAAGTTCCATCATTGTAGATACAACAGACAGCAAATGACAATAAGAAAACAATTACCAACTTAACATTAGACGAAGTATTTTAAATGATTCAAAACCTTCAAAACTGGTGATACATACATTTACATAATAGGAAATAGAACATTGGGGAGCCTACTTAAGACATAGTTGATCATTTCAAGAGCTCCTCCAAAAGAAATCCCCTAACTTTGATTGTTTCTTAGATAATTCTAAGCATTTAAACATGAATTACATGTTTAAATTACAAAGAAAATCAAAACACCCTACCAAACAAGAACTTGAGGGGACTTCACTATGATGAAAAAGAATTTCTACAGATCAGTATAGGTAACTTATTTAACAGTGATTATTGAATGATTTCTAACTAATAAAAAAACTAGTTGTTGTGGTTTAAATATGAAAAAGTTACCATCAGTCCACATATATGAATGCTTTGTCCTGAGTTTGTGGTGCTGTTTGGGAAAATTATGAAACCTTAAGAAGGCTGAGCCTTGTTGAAAGAAGTATGTAGTAGGGAGTTGGCTTGGAAGTTCTATGACACATGCAGCTCTGTTTCCTCTATGCCAACTCTGGTTGTCTGAAATATGATCAGCTAGCTCCCTGCTTCTGCTGTCCTGCCTTCTGTGTGGTGCCGTGTCTTCTCTACCATGACAGATCTTCTCCCTCTAGAACTGTAAGCTAAAACAAACCCCTTCTCCTCTATGTCGCCTTTTATTCAGGATGTTTTAACACTGAATCAAAAGGAAATCAGAACTTTATTCTTCCATAAAATATAAAAAGTAGTTAATATAGCTTAACTAATTCTATGTAGTCAACATCAATGTGGCTTCTAAACTAGACAACAAAATGCATATACATACAAAGAGAGGGAGATGCTCAAACATACAGATTAATATTCTTCATGAATATAGATGCAAAATATTTGTTTATGGTATTAGCAAGTAAAACACATCTACATATAACAAGAGTTATAAATAACATGACTAAATGGTATTTTCTTCAAGGATGTAATATCTGTTGTCTAGTCACAAAAAGAGTACATTTAGATCATCAATTCAAATATCTGAAAGAAGAGAAGCCTTATGATCTCATTGATAACTGAACTTCTTTTTTCAATTTGACAACGCATCATGATTACAAAGAAAATCAAAACACCCTACCAAACAAGAACTTGAGGAGACTTCACTATGATGAAAAAGAATTTCTATAGATCAGTATAGGTAACTTATTTAACAGTGATTATTGAACAATTTCTAACTAATCAAAAAATTAGGTAAGAAAAAGAAGTAAAAACTGCATAGTTTGAAAAGAACGAAAAATACATTTTAATATATCATGATTGCATATGAAAATCCAAGTGAATCTGCAAACAAACTTTTAATTTGTTTGTATTTTATTTATTTTTGTTTAATTTGCAGCAGTGTTTGCCTGAATGCTATGTTCACCATATGGATCCAGTGCCTACAGAGACCAGAAGAGAGTGTTGGATCCCCTGAGTCAGGAGTCACAGATGGTTGTGAGCCACCAGGAGGGTGATGGGAATGCACACGGGCCCCTGGAAGATACTCTGTATGTGTATCCACTGATCAATCTCTGCAGCTCCAACAAAACAAACTTACAACTAATAAGTGAATGTAGTAACGTGATATGATAAAGGAGGAGTATGCAGCAGTCTTAGTTTAGGTACCATCTATTATGGTGATATTTTATTTGTGCTGAAATGTGATATTTTATTTGTATGTTAATAAATAAAGTTTGCCTGGAGATCAGAAGTCAAGCAGTGGTAGCACACACCCTTAGTCTGATCACATGGCAGGCAGAGTCTCTGTGTGTTCAAGGACATAGCCAAGCATGGTGACACACTCCTTTAATCCCAGTACCAACCATAGAGACCTGGAGGTCTGTATAAACAGGCAGTGGCGAGGAAGTGATGTGGCTGGGTTTAGAGCCAAAGAGAAGGCAGAACAGGAAGGCAATAAAGGTGCAGTTTAGACAGGAAGAGGCTCTCTTGGGAAGCTACTCCGACATGGTGAGCTAAGGTTAGTTGGCAGCTATTGCTCTGATCTCTACGGCTTGCACCCCTGTATTTGGCTCTGTGTTTCTTATTTAATAAGACTGTTTAGAAATTCGTCTACAATCTGTTAACACATAGGCACCAGAATAAAGAATGCAGTAACAGAGTCACCAAGGAGTTTCAGTACTTAGGTTTAAGTCTTTTAAAATATTTTGTAATATACTTAAGTCTTTTAAAATTTATTTGGATTTGGTAAATGTTCAAACAGCAATGAAACAAATCAAATTAAGTCTAAATTAATGAAGGACACACCTTGTTCATGAGTGGAAGATTCATTCTAGTTAAGGTTTGACAAAATTCTTATCCCGACAAGATTGCTTAGAGTAAGATAATAAAAACGAAGCTCATAGGAACTCATGAACTTTAGAACGACAGCTGTGGAACCTGCAGGGGACCAGACTAAGCCCTCTACATACAGGAGACAGTTGTGTAGTTGGGTCTGTTTGAGGGGCCCCTGGCAATGTGATCAGTATCCATCCATGGTGCATGAACTGGCTTTCTGGATCCCATTACCTATGGTCGGACTCCTTGCTCACCCTTGATGCAGCGGGGAGGGGCTTGGTCTTGCTGCAATTGAATGTTCCAGGTTTTGCTGTTCCCCCATGGGAAGACTTACCCATTTGGAGGAGGGGATGGAGGATGGACTGAGGTAAATGGGGGGAACAGGAGAAGGGATGAGAGGAGGAATCTGTGGTTGGTATGTAAAATGAATAAAAAATTAAATAAAAAAGATGACAGGGACAAGAAAAGAAACAAATTGCTAAAAATATTTTTAAAGTAATATAATTTGGGATGAACCACTCCATCCATTTGAGCCATGAGCAGTGACACATACCTGTAATCCCAGTACTTGGGATGCAGAAGCAGGCAGATCTCTGTGAGGTCGGAGCTAGCCCATTCTTCATAGGGATTCCAGTCTAGTCTAAAGTACATAATAAGATTATCTCTCAAGCATGACAAAAAAAAAAAAAAAAAAAAGAAGCCCAATGCTACTAGTTTGACTATACATGCACAGGAACAGAGAATGTCCTGTGAGCAGGGAACTATGCAAAAGTACTAAATAGAACAAAGAATCCTGGAACACTTGTGGATGTATGGATGCATGTACAACCTCACTTTTTGTGACATTGTGCTAAAGCAATTCAATAAAGGAATAAAAGTCTTCTCAACAGATAAAATTTGAACAATTTGCTCTATCCACAGGCAGAAAAAAATGACTTAACATGTCTTGTTTAAAAATTAATTAATTCATCTGGTCCTGTATTTAAATTTAGATTATGAAGAAAACAAGGAAACAAAAAAAATATTTAAAAGATCAAATAGTAGAAAAATTCAATACCTTGGTAAAGATATGACTCAAAAACTTGATCATAACAGATAGTAATAGGTAAACTATTAGATAGACTATTCCAAAACAGTACTTTTGTTTTTCCATCAAAAATCCTCTTCTAAAAACATGAACAGATAAGATATATCTTGGGACAAAATATTGACAAGGCACATTAGTGATGGTAAGAATCATTCTAGAACAATAAAAAATTAAAAACTCACAACTCAGCATTGCAAAGAGCAAACATACAGCATTACCACCACCAGAAACTAATTTTGAAATGGTAAAAGGGTATTAAGGTATCATTTCATTGGATAAATGAAATATACAATACATTGATAATGTTTCAATTTCATTATCTGTGAATAAAATAAAAATTAAAATCATCGTCTAATATTTTTAGCTTATACTAAAGCAGCTAAATATTTTAATAACAACATTTATTTGTATCTCACACAGAGAAACACTAGATCATAGGCATTTCTACTGGTATTTAATAAATATTTGAAATTTCTTCAAAACATATTAGAATCTTCTAAAAACGTAACTGTAGCTAACTTATAGTCCCAGCACTTACGACTGGAGGCAATAGAATGGATTCCAAGTTTAAGCCAGTAAGATTCTGTCTCAAAACAATTAATAAATTAATTTTAAATGAGTCTACATATACATTTTTCATATGATCCTCTTCACCAGTGTTTCTCAGCATATGGATAAAGACCTCTTTGTGTGTCAAACAACCTTTCACAAGGGTTGCCTAAGACCATCAAAAGACACAGATATTTACATTACAATTCATAACAATAGCAAAAATACAGTTACAAAGGACTAAAGAAATAGTTTTATGGTTGGGGGGTCACCACAACATGAGGCACTGTATTAAAAGGTTGTAGCATTAGGAAGGTCGAGAAGCACTGATCTTTATGCTGCTTTAGACATTAATGGTCTTAATTTCAAAGACCTAGAAACCTGTATATCTTTGGAACAATTTTGTCTGAAATAGAAAAAAGTGGAAACAACCAAAATGACCCTGAGTAGATCAAAGGTTAAAAGCAACTGTAGTATGTCTCTGTATCCCACCTGGAAGAATAATCATCAATTAAAAATGTCATGAACTTTTGTTACCTATAACAACTTGCTGGAATGTATTGTGACTGAAACAGGTATCAGCAGAAGCAGGTCATCGCATATTTTTCCATTTGTATAGATTTCTGAAATGGAAAATTTATGAAGAAGGAAATATACTAGACCTCCCTGGTGATTAGGAAAAATAGAGTGACGTAGGAATGATCATCAAAGAATGCCACAGGGGAAACTTTATGGAATGAGTTAATTCCATGTGTAGATTATAATTTTGATTTTACATATTTATTCACATGATAAATGACACAGATTAAATTTGTACTACACCAATATTAAGTTTCTGATTTTAATAGTGCATTAAAATAGAGAAGATATGGCCATTCAGAGAAACAAAGTGAAAAATACAAAGGGCTTTTATTTACAACACTTATAAATTAATAGTTAAAATAAATGTTACTTTTATAAAGATACAGTAATCCTGAGAATACCTTGCAACTTGAAATGCAATCCTGGTTCATAAATTTTCATTGGATGAAAAATTGAATGCGATAACAAAAAATCCTGCTGTTATTGAAAAATGTCAGTTGATTGCAATTTATATGGTTATTAAAATTAAAGGTGAATTTTTTGTAGGTTTAAACTGATCATAATCAGAATGATGTATATACATTCTCCATTTGAAATTCAAATATTAGTCTGTAGACATCGGTCAGCAGATAAAACCACTGACTGTTCATTTAGGGAACTAGATGTTCAATTTTCAGCAATGGTGCTTTACAACTCCAGTCCCATGGGATCAAATACCCTCTTCTGGCTCGCTCGGTAACAGGTGTGCATGTGATGCATGGATATACATGCAGAGAAAATAGCCAACACATAACATAAATAAAACTTTTAAAAATAAAATCACTTTGAAAACAACTTATCAAATATTTAAGGATTGCATATTAATATGAAGTCTAAATGGTTAAGATTAAATATTAAGTTTAAACCAGTCACAGAGCTATACAATGCCAAGTATTCAGCCAAGGATTAAACAGCATCACACACTCAAAACAACACAGATGCTGTGCTAAAAATGCAACAACCTCATAAAGTGAAATGATTTCTAATGTCTGAGAAAGCACATGCAAATAGAAGCCTTTCAACATCGCCACTCATTGTGTGACAGCTGTTCTAACCAGAATGCTATATAAAACCTTTAGTTAAATTTATCTATGCTCTGTTTTCTGTTTTGTTTTTTTCCCCTTAGGAAATGGATGTCAAATGTCTGTAATGCTAATAACTCTCTCAGTAAATTAATAGTAACACTTTGCCTCACTGAAATGGAAAACCTGTGGGATCTTGTGAAGTCTGAAACTATTATGCACATTACTGCACAAGGTCTCAGGCCTTCTGAACATCATCTGTCTATCCTTTCTCTTGGTCATTCTATTACAAAAGGCTTCACATGTGGCGGCATTCTGTCTTATGTTTTGCTGACTTAGTGCTTCAAGTTCACATAAATGCAAGCTAGTCTGAGGCTGATACCTTCTTCCTACTGACTTCCTCTATCTTCTAGCTAGATACAAAGGACTGTGGGATAGGAAAGGTTAGCAGGGTGACACAATGGAAGAGAATGAGTTTGTTAACTCACATTGCCGTTTACTCTTCATTCTATTACATTGATAACCTCATTGACTGGTAGTTTTTTTGTAAAATGTTTGTACATGTTCAACATGTCTTTTATTGACAATTTGTACATCTCACATACAATTCTTTTTTCCCTCCCCCCTCTCACATACAATTCTTAGAGTACTTTCACAACTATACTCTCTAAAACCTATGTTATGCTGGATAATGTTTATTCTCTCATAGCATTAGAATATGAAAAGTTTCTTTTGACTTTGAATTACTAATGATACTATAATCTTGACCGTATTTTGGAAAAGGTGTAAACATCAGAATGAGTTATCACTTCATCTTGCTCATTTTGTGATATAGATTTTCCTTGTTAGTATTTCATGGAGAGATTTACACTTACGGATTTATGTTAGTTGTGGCCACCCAACATGTCTTCCTATCTTTCATTGGGTCCAGGCTGAGTCAATGTCTCTGTCTTTTCCAGTAACATATCTGTAATTTATGTTTCTATAACTTCATTAATTTTTATTTTCTTCTTGTTTTTTTGGAAATTAAAATATAAGTACATAATTTTTCTCTTCACTTTCTTCCTACCAAACTTTCCCATATGCCGTTCCTTGCTCTGTCTCAAATCCCATGCTTCTTTTCCCATTATTAATAGTGACCCCTGACTACTGACTATACTTCTAGCATTCTCATCTTAAAAATTGGTGTTTACTCTTTTTCACTTCTAATATTAGAACATTCAACATGGTTTCTACTATGTTCTAAACCATTTAATTCATTTCCTATAAACAAACAAACAACAACAACAAAAACCAATTCCATTTTCAGGAATTGATCTTTCTGTTTGGATATAAGCTTGGTCCACCTTTGATTTAGTGATGATGAAAAATCTGACTTCATTAAGACCTAATTTCTGATAAATATGAATATATTTTATTTAACTATAAGTTGACTTAATTATATAAATAGTAAGTTAACATATTAAGTACATATACATGATTTTATATTCTCTTTGTTATTATTCTTATTCTTTCTTGTTTTTGTTTTTGTTTTTTTTTTAAACTTTCTTTGTGTGTAGCTCTGGCTATTCTGAAACTTGCCTCTGTAGACCAGTTTGGCTTAGAACTCACAGAGATCCACTTGCTTCTGCCTGCTGAGTGCTGGAAATGAATTTATATTTTCAAATATAGGTATATATTAATTGTCATTATAAAAATAAAATTAAATACATTTATTCATTAGAATAATAAGCAATTAAGGAAATTACTGTTAAATAACTATACCATAAAACTTGATTTTTCTTGCCTAGACTGAAATGAAAACTTCATTTGAAAGTTGTGCTCAGGCTGACAAGAGGGCTCAGCGGTTAAGAGCACTGGCTGCTCTTCCAGAGGTCCTGAGTTCAATTCCCAGCACCCACATGGGCTCACAGCCATCTGTAATGAGATCTGGCGCCCTCTTCTGGCCTGCAGGGATATAGGCAAATAGAACACTGTATACATAATAAATAAATAAATAAATAAATAAATAAATAAATCTTTTTTTTTTAAAGAAAGTTGCACTCATGAGATCTGATAAATTGTTTAGTTGATGCTATGGATTTCCTTAATGATAGTTTTTCAATTGCAGCACACATTAGTGATTTGTAGAGAAGACCATGCTATAAAATAATGGTTACTAAAAAATAAAAAAAAAACAAAAATAATATCCTTACATGAAAGAACAAGGTCACATCAATGAGCCTGGTGTTGTTGGGGATCTTAGGAGATGTACTGCTAATGGGAAGGTGGTTCACTGTTCCTCTTGTACTTAAACTCACTGATACCATGATACCATTGGGAACAGCTTACTGGTTCCCTAGAGACCCTCAGTGTACTCTTTGACAGCTACTTAAGAGTAGAGGCAATCAATGACTGCCAGTTATCTTCAGAGGAAATACAGAGCACTGACTCATTAAGATGTATTCAATTTGGTTAAAGTAAAAGAGAATTTGTACATATTTCTCTTTAGCTCTGCATAGAGGTTGAAACGGTAAGAAAAACTTATGTCTAAATAGGGTAAAGTTAATGTAACTATTTGTCCTATTAATAAAATAAGACACATACTGTGGGATGTTCTGTATGGCAAATGTGTTGCTCTGATTGGTCAATAAATAAAACACTGATTGGCCAGTGGCTAGGCAGGAAGTATAGGCAGGACTAACAGAGAGGAGAAAAAAACAGGAAGGTGGAAGGAGACACTGCCAGCCACCACCAGGACAAGCAGCATGTAAAGATGCCGGTAAGCCACGAGCCACGTGGCAAGGTATAGATTTATGGAAATGGATTAATATAAGATATAAGAACAGTTAGCAAGAAGCCTGCCACAGCCATACAGTCTGTAAGCAATATAAGTCTCTGTGTTTACTTGGTTGGGTCTGAGTGGCTGTGGGACTGGCAGGTGAGAGAGATTTGTCCTGATTGTAGACCAGGCAGGAAAACTCTAGCTACAGACACATTAAGCAGACAAATAAAGACAATTTTAACTGACCATGTGAAGAAAATGTCATATCTTAAAACATAGCATTTAAGCCAGAAGAGTTCTTATTAGATCATTGACATCAATTTTAATAGACTACTCTGAGAAATTCTAAATTTATCCTGATATGTAAAAATAAAACAAAATCAGTTATTATCAATGATTATATTAGTAGTATTTTTGGGTATTTCAATCCCTTGTTTTTTCCTACCTCTTTATTCTGTAAATACACAGAACACTCAATGAATACCAAATATTCTTTTAAATATGAAAAGATTACATAGGATCCACATAAAAACAAAAAGCCAGAATATTTTCTTCATTAAAAATATTTACATTGAGCCAGGCAGTGGTGGTGCATGCCTTTAATCCTAGAACTCCAAAGGCAGAGCCAGGTGGATCTCTGTGAGTTCGAGGCCAGATTGGTCTACAGAGCAAGATCCAGGACAGGCACCAAAACAACACAGAGAAACTCTGTCTCGAGAAAAAAAAAATTGTGATGTTCACTTCCAGTGATTTTGGATTCACATTGACAGATGGCACTTGAACAACTTGATCATTGCAAGGGAAAAGGCTGTACAATAATTTTCAGTAATTTGGCAATAAGAAGAGTAGAGGTATAATAATCAAGAAGAAAGGTAAATGCTACAATAATGATGATTTGTCAGATTTCTGACTACAAATTGTCAAGCTACAATATTTTAACAGAGGTCTTTGTTGAGTTAGAGATAAAGTAGCTGAGTATTAATCTATGAGACCATGATGAAAAAATAATAATAAATTTAAGTTCAGAGAGAAAGGAGAAAAGAAGAATGCATACATACCAATCAATTAAATCTTCATAGCGGTAGAGTTAGTTTTAATTATCAGCTTGATACAATCTAGGCTCACTTGGGAAGAGAGTCTCAGTAAGGTACAGTCCAGATAAGGTTGGCCAGTGAACATGTGGAGGATTATGTTAATTTGAGGTGAAAAGACCTGAGCTACTGTGGGTGGCACAGTTCCTTGCACAAGAGATCTCAGGTCATTTAAGAGTGGAGAAAGTTGCATTTGGGGGGACAGTATGGAAACCTAGTGTCCTCCTTGGTAGACTGTGACCTGGAATTGGGAGCCAAATAAACTCATGTTCCCCTAAGTTGCTTTTGTCAGAGTATTTTATCAGGGAGCAGGAAAAAGCTAAGACACACAGCGACAAGAAACATTAACATTGTCATCCGTAAGAATTTAAGAAAAAAAAAAAAAAAGACTTGCAATAAAAGACCCACTACAGCACACAGCACCCCAATCCTGTGAAAATTAAGGTTTCCTTGATTTCATGATTCATTTCTAACTAAATACACATTGAAGACAAACAAAAGGAATTGAAATAGCATAGACTTAAGATGCTAATATTTATTTATTAGAAATATTTATTAACTTTAGCAAAAATTCTAATTAGTGAGTTGTTACTTTCCAAAAGGATTATTCAAAAAGCCTTAAATATAGACAGATAAAACTATTCTTTACCTAAGTTTTCCCTAACCTCATCCTAGTGATAAACAAACCTAAGTCGTTAAAGAATCAAACTTACTACAAGAAATTTAATTATATATAGAAAAATGAAGAACCACTTGTGAAGGGTTGTAACACAGTTGAGGAACCCAGGCTGGATTGCACTTCCTTAGGTTTTGGCTCACAAGTGCAATATTCCTAAGATGATGAGGAACTTCTTCAGTCGATGCTGTTTCAATTCCTGTTGTTTGTCTTCAATGTGTACCTCGTTAGAAATGAATCAAGAAATCAAGGAAACCTTAACTTTACAGGATTGGGGTGCAAGTGTTCTTTTTAATTCTGACTAATGATAACGCTAATGTTTCTTGTTGCTGTGTTTCATATATATATGGCAGTTTTATTTCTCTCATGAAATTTTTATTGATACATTCTTACACACACACACACACACACACACACACACACACACACACACACTCACATGCACACACACATTAGAATGGATCAGGTGCCAAAAAAATCACTTAAGAAATCCCAAATCATGTTTCAAAGAGAAAGTAAACATTGAGATGATGAACACTGAAGAATTGGTTGAATGTAAAGGAAGGAGTGACTAAATTATAGAATATTTCAAGCAAAGAATTTGACAATAAGGTCTATTCTAAGTTTATAATTCAAGACTGGAACCATAGAGTGCTTAAATGAGAAAAACATAATCAACATCAGTTCTGTGAAGAAAGGCCAGAAAGTTAGATATTCCTTAGGAATCAGGTCCCTAGGAGTGGCTTTTCCTTATAAATTCAAGAAAAAGACTATTTGATTTCTAATTTATTAAATAATTCAAATTATCCATAGAAAAATATAGTGGTTCTAATGAGTAACATAAACTGAAAACATTAAGACTTCAAAGTTTGTTAATACCAAAACATGTTCTAAAAAATAATTGTATGGCTGGACTCAGTCATTGCATGGCTATATTGTATAATAGCGTGTATTTAATAACCTTTATAACAGTTTTTTGCTATAATTTTGAATTCATCCACAGTCCCTACTCAATCTGTGAAAGCAAAACAATGAAGGTAAGAATTTTGTTAACATTCATTTTGCAAGAAAGTTTTTTACCTTCATGTTTATTTCTTCTAGTGAGAAATAAGTCCTAGCCATTCTGTACTTCTAGTTTGAAGTCGACTTATATCCTACAGAAATGTAAATCCATTACCTTCAAAAATAACACACCATTTCCTTTTTGTCCTTTTACTTTCAATTTCACTAGAACCAGGTGGTCATGCCATCACAAAAACTGAAATAAAGCAAAGTAAGAAAACAAAACCTCACAGTGTAAGTAGGTAGGCGTGGAAAAGTCATTGCAACCAATTGTCCCCAGGGAATGTTGCTAACCACACAATTGAGTATGTACAGTGAAGGATTAATTTACATATCACATTGATATAATTGTGTGCTCATTGTGACAGGTAAGCCCATTCCATTTGCCAGAATGTTGCTCATGTCCTTTTCCCTAGGCATTCTGCTGCTGCCTCTCAATGTCTGTCAGCATCCCTATTAGTGGTAAAGGTCAGCCAGGTTCCTGTTGGGTTCCATGTGAACATCATTTATTAATTTCCTTAGAACAGTAAAACACTGAGCAAGTATTTCAAGAACTTTACTAGTCTTTAGTCCTCAGGAATATTTTGTGTTATAAAGAACAAAATGACTAGCATATATATAATGCTTTATTCAAAACAAATCACATATATTACATAAGCAGATCTCTTGTAGGAAAAACAATCTATGAAACTAAATGTTTTCTTACAAAGTAAATTTTAAGGAATACCAGTAAGAATGATGAGGATTTCAAATTACATATTTTCTAGAGTAATATGAATATTTAAAACTCCTCTCATTATATTTTCTTCAGAAGCACTCAAATGTCTAAAAATGCTTTGAAATAGCAGAGATTTTCTCTAAAACATTCTGCCTTTATGGGGGATTAATTTTCACTAAGTTATAAAAGATGGTCTTCTTGGGGATGTATGCTTCTCCAGATAAGTATTTTCAATACAAATATTTATTTGTACAAAATTGTTAGAGGACAGAATTTTCTAATTAATTCAGAAGTAAGGAATGTTCTAACATTGTTTATACCTTCGAAGGTATAGGCAAGCTGTCTAAAAGTTGTTTGAATTGATCAGGCTATGTACAACTATCTCAGTTGTAATATTTTAAAGGTCTTTCCAGATTCAGTTACAATATTCCACTAAAGGGAGAGATAATTCTATTACATTTGTCTTCTGATTGGGTTTAGAGTTAATAGAATTCAAGGAAAATATTAATTTCCTAACAGTTAAAAATAAGATTCAGCTTCTGTATGGAAGGCAGAAGCATTAGAAGTTTTGATGCATTTAAGATGATATGTTTTAGAAAACACAATTATTTACACTGTGAAATTAGTTTTGTTCAGAATAATAGAATGGGAGCAGGTTCACAAGGGTGTATCAGTGTCAATATGAATGTAATTTACTGTTCACAACACATCCCAGGAGTCCGCAGATGGCCTGAAGAAACAGGCTAGCCCCCTGCCAGTCTCACAAGGCTTGCTGAGATTAGCAGGAAATGCATTTGTCTTCTCAATTAATTCATTTGACTAAAATCAGCATTACTTGTCATTTCAATGCAAGAGTATATATTTAGCAGTCACTTCTTTTATTCACTATTAGTGAAATAAGCTTTTTTCCAGAATTAAAAAAAAGAATAATGTTTTTTAAAGTGACTGCTTTTCAAATCAGTCTTTTAAAACATAAACAACTTCAAATGCAAAATGTTTCCTGGAAATAGCAATTCTGTTTAGCAAAAAGTATTTAAATCATGATAAAGGAAAGTAGTTCTACATAGTGAGGACACTCAAGAAGGAGTCTTTGACATGTTTTAAAGTTTCAGATCAATTACTGTCAAAACACACACACACACACACACACACACACACACACACACACACATTCGCACACCACTGTATTTGCTCCAGTCACCAGGGAGCCTACCTGTGCTCCATCTGCTCAGATGTCTTCCTGTCCAAAACTGAGAATTCTGGGTGGTCGTTTTCAGTTAAAAATAATCCATGATTTGGATTCCCGAGAGATAATGCTGCTCACTCAGTGTGCCAGCTTTTGAGAAGTTCTGAATCACTTCTAGTGACAGGCGTCTGACTTGCCCTTTTCGGATCTGAAGTCAGTTGTCTCCCATTTAATGTTGTCAGATTTTTAATGGCCTCATTTTATTAGTCTAGGGACCAATATGTGATCTTTGTGTGCACAACCTCATTATATGAATAAGCTTGGTAACATGTGAAGTATAATGAAGTATAATCAAACTTTGGAATTAGCTTAAAACGATGTATTTGTAGCATATTTTGTCTCATTATAACTTTTATACTTGAAGTTTCTAAAATAAGTTTTCTTAACATGATACTTTCTGTAGCACCTTGGTACCCTATGATATGCTTAGGATTATTTTTGTATTTTGTAATATAAATAGAGTGAACATTAACATCTATTTAAGGACTAATTCACTTGAAGAAAATATTTGCAAATATCATAAGTTATATTGATATAGCTGCTAAAGTTAATTGTTTTCTTTTGAATGGCTACATTGATTCAGATGTGTGATTTTTTTATTTATAAGTTATTTACAACTATCACTTCTGACAAAAAAAACCCCAACAAACTGAACATACAATTTCACAAGAGTGAGTTACAATCATATGTACCATATATAACTTAGTGCAAATCATATGTAAATACTTTGGGAAAAATAACAAAGGAATATTTTTTAGTTGTAGTTACTGATGTAAGTTATACAGTTATTGATTTTGCCTGTTTGAACCTATATTTGGTTTCAGATAGACCACGTTTCTCATTTTGGCTGTAAGAATGAGCAAATCACTTAGAAATTAGGAACTTTAACTTCTTAAATGCAATTTATTTATCTTTAAAAATATGATAAAGGTAAAATTCTCATGGGAGTTTCAAAGTTTGAATTGCACAGTGTCTGTGAAGACTTAACAGTGTAGGGCATGTTTTTAACACCTTTAAAATTTAGGTGCTGTTATCATCCTTGCATGTCACTAGTGCTATTGATCATGATATACTCTGTTCTTTTCCTTCCTTTTCACGTAGCACATAGTGCCATGCTCCAGTTAGTTCCTGCGTGTTTGATTACCATTCCATTAAAGATTAATTCTAGTTCACAGTACTCTACACACCAGTTACATGTTTTACTTTCTTTAATGTTTAACATATTTGTAAATATTCAGTCTTTGAGAGACTGGCATTTAGAGCTGACTGGTATAACTTTCTGTGTGTCCTGGGCTTTGCGTTCTTTGGATAACAATTAAATTTTTAAAGAACTTTAATAATTAAAGTTAGGAACCCACATTACATAGAAAATATTTGCCAGAGTATGTAAAAAAACTTATATTTCCCACAGATTTACTATTTAAATGAAAAATCCTATCATTTCTTTTTGCAAACGGCTGGTAGCAAAAGTATATAATCTTAGTTCTGATATAACGGTATTTGGAAAAGGGAAAAAGAGTCACCATATTTCCAGGGAGATCAGATTTATCTTTTGAAAACTAAATAAGCTCAGTGTGATTCATGGTACAGAAGACCCGATGCAATCTAACCTTTCTGTGACACTTTATAGAAAATAATGAGCTCCATCTCTGTGGTTTGCTAAATATATGGTATCATTAAATAGCATCTTTAGCTTCTCAGAGATTTAATATTGTAGCTGTAAGATAAGTGTAATCAGGAAACAACTTTCTAGCTTATGAAAATCAAATAAAACTGAATATATAAGTGACATAAAATATGTGAAAGCTTACTGTAAGTATAATAGATGTGGCATGTCTTATACCATGACATATTTTAAGGTCAAGATTTTAGTAGGAATATATATCTATATATATAATCACGCAGGTAGGTTTGTGAATATAGGTGGATGAGACCTTCATATATAGTGATTGCTTATATTCTGTATTTACTTCCAGTGCTGTAGGATGGTCTGTATGTCAAATTACTCTGATTGGTCAATAAATAAAACACTGATTGGCCAGTGGCTAGGCAGGAATTATAGGCGGGACTAACAGATAGGAGAAAAGAGCAGGAAGGTGGAAGGAGACTGCCAGCCACCGCCAGGACAAGCAGCATGTAAAGATGCCGGTAAGCCATGAGCCACGTGGCAAGGTATAGATTTATAGAAATGGATTAATTTAAGATATAAGAACAGTTAGCAAGAAGCCTGCCATGGCCATACAGTTTGTAAGCAATATAAGTCTCTGTGTTTACTTGGTTGGGTCTGAGCGGCTGTGGGACTGGCAGGTGAGAGAGATTTGTCCTGACTGTGGGCCAGGCAGGAAAACTCTAGCAATACCAGTTATACTCATTAACTTATATGCATGCTTATTTAAGCTTCTTCCATTTTTTATTATTTAAGCTCCTCATAGGGAAATTGTGGTTCTCATTTATCTTTATTTCCATTGTAACCCAAGAGGAAGTCCAGCAATAGAAAAAGAGTTCTGCTTCACACTTGTTAGCAATCTGTTCCAGGTGAGCTGACACGGAAATGCGTACTATCTGGTGACCTGTCACATTCATACTTTCTTTTCATTTTTTCACTCAATATCTGTGTCCATTATTTTGCTAAAACTCCAAGGACAATTAGATCCTCTCTTACATATATTCCTGTGTTGCATGCAAAGAACTTGGGGTTGTTCTCGAAGCTGAGGAATTCAATATTTTATGAGGCCATCTTTAGGTATTACCAGATCCGGAGTGGACAGATGGGGTGACAGGCTTATTCAGAAGAAACTCCCCACGTCTGCCCCTATAAAATATACCAGTGACTTATCTTTGAATAAATTTTCTACTTAGCAAGAAGTCAAAGTCCTTTAAGGTACTTATGTGAAAAGAAGACTTTCATCCCAAAGGCAGAGCAACTGGTCCTTTAAATGCCGAGTTTTTCTCATAGTGTGCCTTTGCTGTGATGGTGCTGCTTAGTTCACAATGCTCCTTTTGCAAGTACTAGCTTTTGCATTGTCAAAAGGTGCAATTTAAATTTGAGAAAAGAGTTGATAATGAAATTTACCTAGTTTCTTAAACAACAAAGAAAAATAGATTTCTGTAAATCTGTATCTTTACTGTCAAGGTCCTAATCTGTACCAAAAATTAAGTATTTGATTAGAAACAGAATTGTTTGGTTGGTTCTCTGTTAGTCCTTTATCTGTGCTTTCCTGAAATGACTAGATCCTGGGACTGTTGAATACTGTTGACTGAGTAGAAAGGAAGGACATTACTCCTACTGGGCTGCCTTAGCAATGTGCTGCAAACTAAGTTAAGAGCTGGGCTGCCCTACGGTTCTGGAGTCAAGTCCTGGACACTGTCAATCCCTTTTGTGCAATGAATGGAAGACACTGTTCCATGTCTCTTTCTTAACCCTCTTTGTGTAGTGGATGGAAGACACTGTTCCATGTCTCTTTCTTATCTTTGAGTGTTTTCTGGAAGTCTTTGGCAATTTGAGACATGCCACCAAAATCTCTGTCCCAATATCCATTCAGCTTTATCCTTGTACACATATGCATACAAATTTTCCCTTTTTATGTATAAGGTATATGGCATCATGGGCTATGTTTTTTAATTACCTTATCATCACAAAGTATAATATCCTAGTGTACTGAAATTAAGAACTTCAGCACATGAATCTGGTCACACACACTTATATCCATAAAAATCCTCAAATTTAAAATACACTGTCTTTAATGAATCTTCAGTATGGCCTGGTCTGGGTTTTTCTTCAGTTATTCATCATGGGTCACCCAATTCTTTGCCATCTTTCTTGTAGTCAGATTCTGGTGTTCTCTCCAGTCACCAACACTAAAAGCTAGTCATGTTTGTTTTAATAGGGAAAAATCATACTTGCTCATATTTATTCATACAGTTTATTAGGAATAAAAGCTGATTAAAACATAAACTATAAGCAATTAATGGTTACTGTTTTATGACTTTAACAAGGACTATCTTTTGGTTCTTCAGAGTACTAAATTATCATTTATATATATTTATCATGTAGTAGATAGCAGCTAATTTTAGAAGATCTTATACCTATACAGATTTTTATATTTCCTTCTTATGATGTAAATATACTTTAATAAACTTTTGTTTAAATGATAACTTATTAAGCAAGTCAATGGACATAAACAAAGCTTATAAACAAAGCTTGTTCAGCATTGTATTCTCAGTCATTTTTCTTTAAGCTGAGGTCTCTTTCTTACAGTGGGGTCCCTCATGCCCTTTCTGTACATTGTGTTATCAGAAACAGGCCATATGCTTTAACTGACTTAATGGAAAAACATTTTATAATGCAGTTCATTTCGAAGCTATAAACATTGTACGTGAGGACTAAAAGGAAGATGTGTTGTCCTTACTTCCCTCCCAACCACTGAGATTAATTAACAAAGATGATAATTAGGGAAAACAAAAGTTTATCATAATAATTGTCCTGTTATCTGCTGT
Source organism: Peromyscus aztecus (assembly GCA_902168405.1). NCBI lineage: Eukaryota > Metazoa > Chordata > Mammalia > Rodentia > Cricetidae > Peromyscus > Peromyscus aztecus. Next base: position 25,778 of record CABHPQ010159728.1, read on the forward strand.
ATGTCTGACAAAGAAATTTTGAGATCAAAAGATAACTTATGGTATTTTTAATTTTCTCATATTTACACATGAATTAACTTGGATCTAAATTAGATTCTGTACACATGATTTTTCCTTAGTATAAAACTAACTTATTTTCACTATTTTAATTATTTACAATAATTTCTAATTGATATTATAATGAATATGACATGTCTTTTCTTCCTTATAGAAATTTAGTTCTGAGAAGTAAAAAGTAAGTTAATTCACAACTTTTTTTAAAAATGAAGAACTTTATTGCAGATGAGATAAGACAGTGTTCTTTTTTTTTTGTGTATCTTCTATTCTGTTCTTACAAGGGAAAAACTACTGACAGCCCATGTTACAGGATAACTGACAGAAAAACAAGGCCTGGAAGTTAGGCAGAAAGCCCTTCTGAGAGATTTATAGACAGTCATCCCTGGAGCCATTGTTTACGTTCCAGGGATTAAAAACCTAAAGTCCCTTTCCCCTCTCTGGATAGTAGTTATTTCTATCCCACAGCAAATATCACTTTATTTCCATCTCTACAGAGGTAGATGCTGGTCTTTTTATTATTATTATTAAGAAATTTTCTATTCATTTTACATACCAACTACAGACCCCCAGCCCCTCCCTCTTCCCGTCCCCAGCCTCCCCCACATCAGGAAGACAATAAAGGAGCAGGTTAGACAGGAAGAGGTTCTCTCTTTTTTTAATAAATAATTTTATTTTATAATTAATTTAAGTTTACATATCAGCCACGGATTCCCCTGTCCTCCTTCTTCCCACCCCCCAGCCTTCCCCTCCAATCCACCCCCCATTCCCACCTCTTTCAAGGCAAGGCCTCCTGTGGGGAGTCAGCAAGCCTGATAGATTCAGCTGAGGCTTATCCAAGCCCCTCCCTCTGCACCAAGGCTGTGTAAGGTGTCCCACCATAGGCAGTTGGCTCCAAAAGCCTGTTCATGTCCTAAGGATGGCCAGGGGGCCACTTAAGCAGATTAAGCTACACAACTGTTTTGCTTACACAGAGGGCCTAATCCACAGCTATTGGTCCACAGTTCATGAGTTCCCACTAGTTTGGTTTGGTTGTCTCTGTAGGCTTCCCCATCCTGATATTAATGCCCCTTGCTCATAGAATTCCTCTTCTCTCTTTTCCACTGGACTTCTGGAGCTTGGCCTGGTGCTTGGCTGTGGATCTCTGCATATGCTGATCTTATTTAAGCCTCCAAGTTTCATTGGATGGAGTGACCCTCCTTGGAAATACACCCTATTATACACTGACCTGACCATCTGCACTCTTGCGCTCACGACATGAGGATTTGGTACATGCAGAACTGACAGTATTCTTTCTTAGTGATTTAAGCCACCTTTCTTTCAGAGAAATCTTTATTCTCACACACTCCACAACTGTATTGGATGTACCCAATTCCATAGTACTATACAATTAAAATAAAAAAAAAAAAACATGTCAAATCACTTTGCATAATTTCACATCGTTACATAAAATATTGAAAGGAAATATAAGAAAGGATGATTGTGTTTAAGTATCTTATGTAGTGGAAAAGCTAATTATAATTTAAAATGCAAAAGTGTAGACTTTTTTTTACAGGAATGATTCAGATGTACATAGGTGAACATAGGCCATTGTCATAATTTTCATATGAAAAGTGGTGTTTAAAAATAATGTTGTGAAATAATAATCTGGTACATGTTAAATGCAATTTATGTTTGTAATGATATTTGTGGATATTTGAATCTGCATGAAGAGACTACAAAACAAATTTTAATAAGGCAAATAAGAGTCACGCAAAGGTAGATATTAGCTAGTTGCTTATGTGCTAAGAAATTTAATGACTACAGGAGTCACTTGTGAATTAGAATTTTTAAGATTTAATAAATATAGATTGAAAGTTACTAACTCTTAATATGTGTTAAAGTTAGATGAAATAATTGGAAGCAACAAGATTGTTCTTTGTACAGAGAAATCAATAGAAAGAACAAATCTCAATAAGCATTGATAATGACACTACTAGGCTAAATTGTTTATCTGTTTGTGACTCTATTAATGTTTCTATTTGGTTGAATACTCATGGATTCTTCCCAAGAACAGCTAAAACTACTGAGCTCTTCATTACACTGAGTAGTGACTATGGCAGTTTGAATAAGAAATGACCCCCATAAGATCATATATTTCAATACTGGGTCCCTAGCTGGTGGAAATGTTTTGAAAAAATTAGGACTTATAGCCTCCTGGAGTGAGCGTTGGGGTCCAAATGTCCATGCTCAACCCAGTGTTTCTCTTTCTCTGCCTCCGATTTGTAGATAAGACGTAAGCTCTTTCTGTTGTCCCAGCACCATGCCAGTCTGCTCCCATGCTTACTGCTGTGATGGTCATGGTCTCACCCTGTGAAACAGTATACAAGCCCCCAATTAAATTCTTTCATTTATAAGTTGCCTTGGTTATGATGTTAGTAAAAGAAGAGTAACCAGGATGGTGAGCTATAGCTATGAATAGAAATTATCACTGTGGCATCTCTTCAATAAACAATATTTCTATTAGCATCTTCATTCTGACTATCACATACTGAAGTCTTAAATCTAGTACCCATAAACTACCATCAATTAAGAAGTGTCACAGCAAAGTGAAGTGCCACTACAGAAACATGCAGTGTTGCTTAGAGCTCCAGGAGTGTGATCTTCCATCTTATCCTAACAGTAGAGAGTGCTTAAAGAGGAGGCAGATCAAACATTTTCATCATGTGTTGTTAGCCTTAAAGTTGGTAAAATATGTTTAAATGCTTGTATTAGTCAGGGTTCCCTGGAATAACAGAACTTGTAGAATGAATCTCTATATAAAGAAATAAAGGGAATTTATTAGAGTGACTTATAGACTGTGATCCAGCTAATTGAACAATGGTTGCCTATATATAGACGGTCCAAGAATCCAGTAGTTGTTCAGTCCATGAGGCTGGATGTCTCTGCTGGTCTTCAGTATATGACAGGACCCCAAAAAAGTAGACTGTAATGTCAGTGAAGGAATGGACTTGCTAGTGAGGGCAAGAGCAAGCATGCAAAGAGAGACAACTTCCTTCATCCATGCCCATTTTTATTTAAAAAAAAAGTTTATTCATTTTACATAACAACCACAGATCCCCCTCTCATCACTCCTCCTGCTCCTCTCCCACCGTGCCCCCCACCCCCCATCCCCTCCTCCAAAAGATTAAGTCTTCCCATGGTGGAACAGCAAAGCCTGGTACACCCAGTAGAGGCAGGACCAAGCCCCCACCCCCACATCAAGGGTGAGCAGGGTGTCCTTTATATAGGCTTCCAGTAGAAGGTGTGGCTCAGATTAGAGGTGAGCCTTCCCACCTCAAAAGATGTAGATAAAAGTGTGCCTTCTTACCTTAAAAACACAAATTAAAAGTGGATCTTCCCACTTCAAATGTTTTAATTAAACAAAGAAGCCCTCACAGGTGTGCCCAGCTATTGCTTAGCTCCAGATATAGTCAAGTTGACAACCAAGAAGAACCATAGCAGTTCTATCTAGAAGAAACTAAGAAAAAAGGATTGTAGAGAAGCAACGTCAGGGACAGTTGTAAAACAGAAGTTTTCACAAGGTTAAAATGCAGCAATTAAAAATCAAGATGAGGAGCATGTTAAATCAGATAAAAATAAATTTAAGGTTGTAATAGATTTGAATAATGGAAATACTATGATAGACTGCTAATATGACCTGTACTACATAACTACAATTTTCTGTGCCTAAGAAACAGAGGTATCTCCTTTTTGTTTGTTTGTTTGTTGTTGTTGTTTTTTGGTTTTTCAAGAGAGGGTTTCTCCATGTCATTTTGGTGCCTGCCCTGGATCTCACTCTGTAGACCAGGCTGGGCTTGAACTCACAGAGATTCACCTGGCTCTGCCTCCTGAGTGCTGAGATTAAAGGCATGTGCCACTGCTCCCCATTGAGGCATTTCCTTTAAAAAAGATAAAGATCATACTTTAATCCCAGCAGTTAGAAGGTAGAGGCATGAGGATCAGGAATTGCAGATTTTACTCATTAAAATTTCAAGGCCAGCCTGAGTTTTGGAAGACTCACCCAAAAATATAAATAAATAAATAAATAAATAAATAAATAAATAAATAAATAAATAAATAA
>CABHPQ010159728.1:29943-47905 GCA_902168405.1 Peromyscus aztecus
TAAATAAATAAATAAATAAATAAATAAATAAATAAATAAATAAATAAGTGGATGAATAAGTAAATAAGTACATACATACATACATAAATAAAAATAAAAGACAAAAAGAAGGTAGGTAGAATTATTCAGTTAAATTTTTAAAGTGGTAATCATTGAAATAATTTTATAACTGATGTAATGTATGCTTTGTTTATGCAATACATTACAGTAGTCATGGTCTAATTAAAGCTGATGATCATTAATTCAGTAGGTAAACAAGTAGTTCTAGTAAATATTTTCTGAAAATAATTGGATGTTGGGAAAGGCAAAGGAGAGTAAAGAATATTGTGAATTTTTGTCACATTACTATGATGGACATCCACATGATGATGGATGGGAAAAGAGGAAAATATTCAAATGTATAGAGTTGTCATTATACATTGTATATGTAAGTGCAATGTGTCAATTTATTTACTTTTTAAAATTAATTCTTTGAGAAGTTTGTATATTGTATTTTGATCATATTTATCCTTCTCTTCTAATTCATTCAGATCATTCATCCCCCTTCTTTACTACTCCCCAAACTTTGTGTTCACTTATTTGTTTGTTTTAGAACATCAAATTCAATTTGTACTATGAACTCTTTTGTATATGTGTTCTTCAGCTGGAACATGATAGGCTTACCAAAGACCACCAGGACTGAGACATTGTAACCATGATTGGATTTTGTCTGGATAGAGTGTGTGAAAATCTTTGGCATGTTGTTGTAGCCACTGTGCACACTTATGTACAACTAACCTGTTGTTTCTGGAAGACATTCACTAGTAGTGGTCTACTATCTCTGGCACATACAACAGTTCCATTTCCTCCTTTACAATGATCCTAGGGCCTTAGGAAGGCTGGGTATGGTGTAGCTGCCCTAGTTAGGATTAAGCACTCTGTAGTTTACTATTCTCTGAATCTTGACTGGTTTTGAGTACCTGTCTTGATTGTCACTAATGTACAAAGAAGTTTCTCAGATGAGGGTTGAGATATGCAGTACTCCTCTTTCAAATGTATAGCTGATAAAGACGTTCTCCCCAATTCTGTAGGCTCTCTTCACTAGAGTGATGGTCACCTTTGCTATGTATAAACTTAAACATAGTAATGAAGGTTTTTTTTTACTTCTTGATTCCCACATTCATGCTTACTTACTAGTACTCCAGATTATAAAATAAACAAGTAGGAGCACATTATACTATCATCACACAGTATCTCTTTTTTCATTCTTCTCAAAGTTATATTTCAGATACTCTGATAATAAATTTTCATGGCTAGTCACTGGTAATGTAATTATAGGTACAGTAATTTCCAATGGTTAGAAAATGAAATTTAAAAATTCACTTCACTGAATTTAATAAAATATCAGTAAGATATACTTGATATTAAGCAAGGGATTCACACTACAACAGCATATTCTATTTTAAGAGCCTTTTTCTCCATTTGACTTGGCAATGGAGTGTTAGCTCCCCTACAGCTCTCCCTTGCATGATTGTTAACCATCAAAGTGAGTCTTCACGGCACCCTGTAAGCACAGATCTGCCACTGAGGATGTTGCGAGCAGTCAACAGCATGCACAAACATTGGTAAATTTCCAATATTTCCACCACTGAGAAACAGAGCTAGAAAAATATCAGATTTTATAGAAAATACTTAGCACTTTCAGTGGCCCAGTGTGGCTGTTGTTGGATGTGCAGACGAATATGTTTTTATTCCTCCAAAAGAAATGTTTTTCGCACTCTTGAAATTTCTTTAGAGGGAAAACATTAATCACAAATTAAAAAGTTATGTGGTAATATATTGTGTACCCAAATATATTGTGTACCCTAATAAACTTATCTGGGGATCTGAGGACAGAGCCAGCCACTAGATTAGACATAGAGGCCAGACACTGGTGGCACACACCCTTAATCCTATCACAGAGGCAGAGATTCATCTGGATTTTTGTGAGTTCAAGGGCACACTGCAAACAGAGCCAGGCAGTGCCAGCACACACTTTTAATCCCAGTACTGGGAAGTACACATGCCTTTAATCCCAGGAAGTGATGTCAGAGCAAAAAAAAGTATATAAGCCATGAGGAAACAGGAACACTTGCTCTTTAAACTAAGGATTCCATAGAAGTAAGCTAGTGGAGGTAGCAGTTCAACTGAGACCCTCAAGGGTGAGGACTCAGAGGCATTCAGACTGAGGATTCATGGAAACAGGGTCAGCTGAGCAGTTGGTGAGGTGAGGTTGGTTGTGGCTCATTTTTGTTTTTCTGATCTTTCAACTTTCACCCTAATATCTGGCTCCAGAGTTTTTTAATTATTATTATTATTAATAAGACCTTTTAAGATTCGTGTTACAAAGTTAATTAGAGAAAGTACAACAAAGAACATGTTCATCTAAACAGAGGACTGAGTTGCAAATGGTGGAGATCACTGTCCTTTATTTGAAAATAAAGTAAGAATGCTTTTGCAGTTCCATCTAAATGCCACTGAACCTAGATCAGTATTGATAAAATATCCCCAAACCAGAAAGTCTGAACATTCTCCAAATTCATTTTTCAGGAATAAACTAGAGATAACTCCCTTCCATCTTCTCAGGTTCTTGGTTCTCTTGCTACATAAAGCAATGATTTAGAAAACTAATGTTTATTAATGTTTACTTTGGAGATAAAGCACTGAGTCATAGCTTTTAACCTGATATTTCTGGCCAATGGATTTCAACCCCAAGCATATGTGTTGCCTTAGGTACAAATTTTTCTTTCAAAGTCTGTGCTCTGGATTGAAATGCTTAGGTCACAAGGTACTACTTCCTGATTTTCATTCAATCACAAAGGCCTTTGAGTTTGTCTTCTCTTTACTAGATACCTTTCTATTCAACTATCTTAAATAGATCACTGATTAATACTCATTTGGAAATTGTCCCTTGACAATCATAAAAGGAGAACGTATGAATCATGTTGTTCTTGTTGACTTTTTGTTGTTTTGAAAAGCTTTGTAGTAAATTCATAGTTTGTAGCTGTTGTTAGACAAAGAGCATTCATTCTGCATTTATTCTCTTCTACACAGTAGGTACAAACTCTTCATGCACAGACTCTGAAATCATCCTATGATCCCTGTCCCCGGGGATATACATGTATGGATATTTTTTCCTTTTGGGTATAGTAGTAGGTCCTGTAACTTACTTTAATATGTATCACATGGCAAAGATGACAATAATCTCCTCCTGTAATTGTAGTATCGCAATTAAGACTGATTGTTTCTAGTAAGTTCTTTCCCTCTCTTTTGTCAGCCATAGAGGACTAATCTGTAGGAGTAAGGAGGTGAAGCCTGTATTTCACTGATAGGGGCATTCATTAGATAGAAAGCTGAGGAATAGAAAAGGCAATCTGCCACCAGCTGTTTCACAGCATCTTATCTATGTCAGTATTCTATGAAAAAATGACACAGTTGGAAGTTGCTAACATAATTTCTGATGGAGAGAGCAGGTTTGACCCCTCTCCACATGTTGAGGAATTCCTTTAGAACACAGGAATACCAATATGAAAATACCCTATAACACTAATAGTGTGGTAAATGGTCAATAACCACTTTACAAAGGACTTAGCCAGTGATTGATACCATTTGATATGGATAGCAGTTGCTTCCCTTGCTCAGACAACAACAGAGACTGAGACCACCTGCTCTAAGTTGAGAATCCTCTTTTATGACCCATTAAGGCCAGGCAAAAGGTAGAAGTTGAAAATAAATGTGCACCTGGTCCCTTCTGATGGGTTCACAACATGCCCCCATGGTTGGGCGTGTTTGCACATGTCCGGCGGACCTGGACACTGGACACTTCCGCCTAGCCAGTTCCAGGTCAAAATAGCCATTTCTGGGTCAAGGTGTCCCGCGTGACCAGGATCCGTGACTTCACATGCTTATGTAAGCGCACAACGTAGCAACCATGTGATCTACGCACATGCGTGGAGTAGTTATGTCGACCTGTGCACGCCCCGCCTTTAAAAGCCGGCGCCATGTTCCTGGTCTCTTCTTCCTCTCTGCACAAGTGCTTCCCACAGGCCTGGGCACTCTCTGTCCCTTACATCTTAATAAACTCTTATTAGCGGATTCTGTCATGTTTCGTGACATTTCCTTGCAGGGTAAGAGCGCAAAATAACTAACACCTTCCCTCAAAGATCAAGAAACCCTGAAGAAGAGGGGGAGGAAAGACTGTAGGAGTCAGAGAGGATGGAGGATACTAGGTGAATATGGCCACCAAATCAACTAAAGCAGGGCTCACATGGGCTCGCAGAGACTGAAATGGTAAGCATGGTGACTGCATGGGTCTATACCAGATGCTCTGCATATATGTTATGAATGTTCGCTTGGTTTTTTGTTTGTTTATTTGTTTTGTTTTGTGGGACAGACACCTAAAAGTGGGAGAATCTCTGACTATTTTTCCTACTCCTAAGACTCTTCCTCCTATTGGGTGCCTTGTCCAGCCTCAAGATGAGGTCTTTCACCTTCCTTTATTGTACCTTGTTTTGTTCTGTTTGGCTGTTATCTCTTGGAGGCCTGCTGTTTTCTGGAGAGGAACTAAAGGAGGATTAGATCTTGGGCAGAGAGGAAGATTGTGGGGGGAAAAGGGGGAGCTGGGAAGAGTAAAGGGAAACTGTGATAGGGATGTATTGTATGAGAGAAGAATCTATTTTCAATAAAAAAGAAATGAAGGAAGGGAGGGAGGGAGGGAGGGAGGGAGGAAGGAAGGAAGGAAGGAAGGAAGGAAGGAAGGAAGGAAGGAAGGAAGGAAGGAAGGAAAGAAAGAAGGAGAGAAGGAAGAACATAAATATGATAGACCTGTGAGAAACAACAGAAAAGAATACCAGAGGATCATCGGCCTCTTTAATAAGATACATACTTCAATACTAACATCCCCTGCCTCTTTGCAGGTCCTCAGATTCTACTGTCCCATTCTGCTTACTCTCTGAGTGCTCATTCAGAAAGAGCAATGTTCCCTGTTTTCTATCTCCCTTCTTACTGCTGCTGTAATAATGCACATATTCCTTGTTCCGCCTTTCAGGGAACTCCCATTCTCTCTGAAGTCCCCCTTTCCTAGGTGTGGCTGCTCACACCCCTTTACTGGTGAGTTGGATTGCTTTCTTGACCTCTGACTCAGAAAATATAGCCCTCTTTTCCTTCTATTTCAACCACTTCTTCCTTGAAACTGCCTAGCTCTCTATCTTGTCTATATTTTTTGAACTCTAATAAATAATCTTCAAGTTCCTTTATACGTCTTTTGTAAAATTATTTTATATAAGAGGAAGAACCTGGAAAGGGATTCTGTATCCCATGATGATAGCACAAGCGTCTTTGGAACGCTTCTATAGGAGTGCAACCATCAGCAAGATAACTTACGTCTGAAGTCATGAAGCCAAAAACCTGAGAGGATTTGGAAGACACCTTTCCCTAAATTGAGATTTTGATAATTCACTTTACTGGCTCACACCAGGATGAGAAGCAGAAGCAGAAAACCTACTGTGCCAAGGGCAGATTTTACCCACCAAAATGGTGACTTGATAAATGTATATTGCTTTCAGGGGCTTCATGTTTTATGATCTGTTACAGCAGCAGGAAAAAAAATTACTTGATAAGAAATAGTAACATAAGAGATTTTTTTAAATTATTAATTTCATAGAGTTATTCCCAAATTAAAGGTTCCAGTTCAGAACTCATATTTTCATAGCCTTTGTTCTTAACAACCAGTTGTGTGCCTTAGTGAATACACAGTTCCTGTTTAACAGGCAGGCTTACTAACCAATAATGCAAATCATTTTGTAAATTTTATTAAATTTTGTGCATCTGTTACTTTTGTTCATTTATACACATTTTCTGTGATGTTAAGTAATGCAACAAAGGACCCACCACAGTGTAGACTTTACAATTAAGGCAGTAAAATGATTAAAATGAACCCACATTCTTAATAAACTATGCACCTGGTTTGTACTAAATGTTAATTCTTTGTTTGGTTCCTTGGCTGTTACTAATATAAGATGTTTCTTAGATGTGTTTCTCTTTTTTTTTCCTTACATGCCATGATCTTCTTTCTCAAATTCTATATCTCAAGCAAATTTTGCATGTCGATCTCAGCAGGAAGACAATGATAATCAGAAGAGAAAGGTTTCTTCAGCCCTAACTGAGAATTCAGAAAAGAACTCACTTTTATTGCATTCCATTGTTGAAAATAAGTCAAAAGTCAGTGGATAAGGAGACATAGTCCAACTCATAATGGGAAGAATTCAAAAAAAATTATGGTCATTTACTTTCCATTATGTGCAAAAGGTTTATCTAAACCACTGTGGACCAGTACCTCACATGAAGTTACATAGTTAATGTGGGATCACACAAATTTGGAAACAGTAAAAGATTTCTGAATACATGATAATAAAAATTTTCCTCAAAATCATATCCTTAAACAGCCTAAAGTGTTTCAGTAGAGCTAGCTTGATTGTAGAACCTCACTGCAACCTGGTTGTGAATATGCACAGTTCAGGGCATGTGCAGATGCCTCATGACATGCAGTGGCAATGTGTCCTGCCTGACCTGCCTCACCTCAGACTACTGTGGACTGTGAATTCTGGTGCCTTTCCTGTACACATGAATTTTCTGCTCTTATAGAAACATAATGGCTTTACTGTGGAAAACAAAGACATTTGCATTTTTCTGCCACCATTCCTTAATATGTTTGTGAAAATTAATATGTCTTTGGTTTTTAACTCTTAGAATGTTATATTTTTAAAATCGCTGTTTGAGGTTTTATTTTTGTTTGCTAAATAAAAACATTAATTGGATTCTGTCTTATGATAGAAGCAGAATTTCCCACAATTCTGAAATGATCCTACCTCACCCTCCCTCTCTCTGTCTCTGTGTGTGTGTGTGTGTGTGTGTGTGTGTGTGTGTGTGTGTGTGTGTGTGACATGCTATTTTTAGCAATGATGATTTTAAAATCAAAATAACAAACTCTGAGAACACTGAAATGCTCAAAGTGCGGCTGTATTAAATATTAAATATTCAGCCAAAGTTTAATTCTTCATATAAAAACTGCATTATTGTACTAATATGCAGATTAATTTTCATCATTAATAAATGATAAACTTTTACTAATAATTACTTTACAATAAATATCTCTGTAGTTTATTATCTGTAAATGTTTGATTTTTACATCAATATGATATACATATATTTGCACAGTTATTCAAAAAAATTTTTCCAAAAAAAGAATCACAGTAGAAAAAAATTCAAGGACCTGTGAGCCAAGGAAAGTGGAATGGTTAATGAAGGTTGTTTTAGTCAGCATGTGTTATTACAGATTAGATACTGTGGCATACCCAGAGTTTTTGGTGGTCCTGTCTATCAAAATCAGGTTATTATGTGAGGCAGGCACCACTCTACCACAGAGCTATATCCAAACACCCTATTTCATATGCTAGATTTTTAAAACATTCTCACTATATATCTCAGGCTGACCATAAACTCACAATCCTCTTGCCTCAGTGTGCTGGATGGTTTATTCACCTCTAACAGTAGAATAAAGGTTTGGTACAGGTTTCATTACTCAGATATCAGGAAGAATTCTCAGAGAGCTTTCAAGGTCAATGCCCTCATTGCATATTCTCACCCTAATCCCAGTCATGGGGATTTTACTCCCTTAATTAGGGCAGATGACATGTCACAAATGACATTAAGAAAGAAAGATTACACACTCAGACCTGACCTAATTGCTTAAGCACATCACATTTGTGTTTACTGGCCAGAAGCAGATTGAGAGCACAGAAGGAATTCCATAATGTAAAGATATTTCTCCTGATGGCTTTAAACATTGACGAGACAGCTCCTCAGTTATTAGAGAAACGGAATAAAAAGAAGTGAACTTCAGGAAAGTCAATGTGTGAGAACAAGGGCCCTCTCTCCAGCGAGGTGTTTTTCAGAAGTTCCTCAGTTTCTAACTACTGAAACCCTGAACAGGGATGATTAGCGTATAGCCAATGTTACTGCTTTAAAGTGATAATTGATAGTAAATTTTATGGCAAGAGGTTAATTGGTCTAGAAATAGCTTAATGGGTTAACTTATTATTCTTTATTTTATAAAAAGCCTGTTCTTTTGGAGGCTATAACATTACATAAGCAATACAGGGTCTATTTCCTACATATATTTACATGGCAATTCTTTTTGTTTGTTTTTTTCCCTTTTATTGAAAATAGCTCTTTTTCTAACATAATAAAACCTGATTATGGTTTCCCCTCCCTCTCCTCCCAGTTCTTCCCTACCTCCCCTCCCATCTGGATCCATCCCCTTTCAATCTCTCATTAGAAAACAAACAGGCTTCTAAGGCATAAAACCAGAATATAATATAATAAGATAAAAGGAAAACTAATACATTGGAATAGAACAAAACAAACAAACAGAAAGACAAGAGTCCAAGAGAAAACATATGAAATACATATAATAAGAGATATCCACTTGTTCACACATTCAGGAAACCCATACAAACACTAGCTTGGAATCCATAATATATACCCAAAGAACCTGAAGGGTAAAAGGAGAGAGTGAAAAATATATGAATAATATAAAATAGAAACTAATATACAACTTAAAACGTTCTAAAAAACTCTGACAGAACATTATGAAACATGGAACCGCCAAAGATGCTGCTGAGTGGGTTTCATGTTGGCCACACAGTGCTGGCCGTAAGGTCTATTGTAGAGGGAAGTTTCTCTGTGTTCTGCCTGGACCTGTGGTCTGGACAAATCTCTCCCACCCGCTGACCTGCAGCCGCTTATAAAAATAATCACTCAGAGGCTTATATTAATAACAAACTGTATGGTCTATGGCTTCAGCTCATATTAGCTAGCTCTTTTAACTTAATTCAACCCATTCTTATTAATCCATATGTTGCTACATGGCTGTGGTGTTAAAGGTCTGCTGGTATCTTGTTGCTCCTTTGGTGGCCGGCCTGTGTCTCCTTGACTCTGCCCTTCTCCTCTCACTATCTCTTCTGGATTTTTTGCCTTCTCCATCCTTCCCTGCCATAGGCCAGTGCAGTTTTGTTATCCAAAGGGAGCCACACATATTTACAGCATACAGAAAGACATCCCACAGTACTGATGGGGACCTAGAACAATTGACCCTACTCCAGAAAGATGCCACTGTACCTAAGAACATTACTCAATGATCAGCTTTTGACTGAAAACTCTTCAGACAGTTCTAAGATGAGATTATACTCACTTCAAGCCATTATACTACACTTCAAGCCAGAATCTCAGACAATCCTATCCATTACTCTAAGACTGGCTGCAAACTCTATGGCTAGCCCTATTGAGCCCTAACTCTCTAAGCTTTCTTACAAGATCCCACAGAGGTACCATCACCTCATAAACACCAGGAAGCAATCCTAAGAAAACAATGCCCCTCTCCCAAAGGTGTCATTTCTCTGAGGGTTATGGATGGATGATTCTAGGGTTGGGGGTGGAACAATAAATTTTAGACTCAGTATCTCCTTTAGATAAGAAAAAGGGAGATGGATAGATATAATATATTAAGGTTGATTATTGTAGCTACTAGTAACTGTTTTATCAAACTATCAGCCTTTGATAACTGCACTGATATGGATTCTTGTGTATCTGATACAAATGTAAACTATTCTTATATCCCTATTTAAGATAATTTGTATATTGATACAAATACAAAACTCTATTTGTTGTATTGTACATATATTTCTACTCCTGTTTGAAATATTTTGTATATTGATACATATTAAGGCTATTGTTATCATATTATACATTGCACTATACATTTCTACCTCTGTTTAAGATATTTTGTGTATTGTCTCAATTTTGAGGTCATTGTCCTTATATGGTACATCTGCTTACAGATTGTTTATCTTGTTAATGTGAAGCCTAAGTCCTTAGGTTATTTAGGTAGATAAGACTTACAGAACTATAGTCACCCATGCTTGTCATTTCTATAGTTATATTACTTAGATTCTCCAGGTTTACAGAAACATATGTCAGATGGATAGATAATCTTCTAACATTTCATAGATTTAGAGACTATGGCATTTAAATGTTTTGGTAACTTAGAATTCTGTTGACGTGTGACACAATGGCTGCTGGCAGCACTGATCTGATCCCAAGAGAATGTTGGGCTTCTAGACATTTTCGTTTGGAAATTTGTCTTCTTGGCACAAAATGGCCTGCTGGGCAAAGAACTGCCCTTGCCTCGACTGCTGACAGTATGAATGTTGTCCTTTCCAGATGAGCAGGACACAAGAAAAAGAGACTACTGAACTTTGCCAAGACAGGGTAAGATAGTCTTTCAAAATTCCTGATTCTGAAAATGGTCTGTCAGATATTCTTGGCTTGTAGCCAAATTGGATGCTCCAACGATGCTGAGAAATTTTAGGTGACTGTCTAGGCTGCCAGCTCTCTCTGTCTATTCTAGCAAGAATTTCAGAAATTGCTTGCTTGCATTTTCTGTTTTCTCAGCAATTATTATTTTCCTTCTCAGGTCTTTGATGGAGTTGAAGACTAGGTAGTTAGAGTTACAATCTTCTCATATCTTACCTAGAACATATTAGTACTAGAGTTAGAATCTTCAGAATAGGACAGCTATGGTGTAATCTTGGTAATTTGTCATTTACTTATGTTCTGGACATTCAGCATGTATTTCTTGTTTGATGTTATTCTTGTTGGTTGTAGCTCCATTTTTGTTTATGTTATTACCCTTTGTTTTTCCTGGACAAAACTTGATAATCATTCATATTATATATAGTTTGCATTAAGTTTAGAACCTTCTTATTTAGACAAAAAGGGGAAACGTAGTGGTATCTGCTCCACCCATGACCTTGGGCTGTAAGGCCAGAAGGGGTGGTGCTTCCTGCTGTTGTAGGTGACCTCTTAAAAAGAGAGGAAGAGCCGGGTGGTGGCACAAGTCTTTAATCCCAGCACATGGGAGGCAGAGCCAGGAGGATCTCTGTGAGTTTGAGGCAGTCTGGTCTACAGAGTAAGATCCAGGAAAGGGTCAAAGCTACAAAGAGAACCCTAATATAAAAAAATGGGGGGGAGAAGGGTCACATGCCCCTTCCTTCTCTCTGCTCCTGCCTGCAAGGTAGATTCACTCTAGGTCAGATCAGAGAATGACATCTACCTACTCCATTCTGTATTCATGAATGTATTCCCTCAATTTACCTCAATAAATTTCCCTAACACTTCTTAAACAGACTCTCATGGATTTATTGCTTTATTCTACACTTAAGAGAAGGTTATTTTCCAGTGAGATTCCCTTGAAAAAAACTAAATTTTCATTTGCAAGTGGCTATCATAAGATAGTTTCTGGGTTAGGGTTGGGTGTGTATGTCTGCTTCTCCTTTTAGCTCTAGCACATGATCTAGAATAGCCCCAGGAGGCCTTGCGCATGCTGATTCAGTCTCTGTGAGTTCATATGTGAGTTCATAGAACCTGTTGATTTAGATGGCCTTGTTATCTTGGTGTCCTCTATCCCCTTTGGCTCTTACACTCTTTCTGCCTCCCCTTCAATAGGGTTCCCTGAGCCCTGAGTATAGGGCTTTGACTGTTACATCTGATTTTGGTCTGAGTTTTCCACAGTCTTTCATTCTGTTCATAATGTCTGTCTGTGGATCTCTGTTTTTGTTCCCATTTGCTTCACAAGGAAACTTCTCTGATGATGGATGAGCAAGGCATTTGATCTCTGAGTATAGCACACTGTCATGAGGAGTCATAATATTGCTACTTTTTGTTGTTATTGTTGTTTTGTTTTAGAACAATAGTATTTGGTTTTACTCTATGTCCTTGGGATATCTAGTCTCAGATTCCTGGTCACCCAAAGCAGTGTTGGGTATGGGTTCCGTCTCATGGAGTGGGCGTTCAGTTATATCAGATATAAGTTGGCTATGCCCACAAACTTTGAGCCACCATTGGCCTAGCATATCTTTCAGGCAGGACACTATTGCCGATCAAAGAGTTTATTGCTGGCTTGGTGTTTATATTTCTCTGTGGTAGCATGCAGATTAACTTCCTGTTACAAAACACTTGAATGTAGGAGTAAGGGATCTATGTAGACACCATCTTGAGTTCTCTGTGTTCAATGAGTTTTGTAATTATCTTCAGCAATGGGACTTTGCCATCAGTTTACAAAGAGCAACCTATAGTCTTGGCAACAGCCTGGTCTTTTGAGGGATTCTCATAGGACCATAGCTCAGCTATTAAAGACTAGACTCACAAATAGAAACATTTTTTAAAGACTGCAAGATGATATATCTGGATTTCTAAAAGTTAACATCACCTTCTCTTTAAAAGTTATGTCAATTTTAATTTAAAGGTCTTTGTACAAATGTAAGTATTGATAAATTGATTTTTCTTCTCACTCATTTAACTTACAAATATATAGCATGTATCAGTTTAAATTATGTATGTGAGCATTTGTGCTTCCAATAGCTACCAATTACTCACAAGATGGATATAAGTGACAATTCCTCAATACATGTTTTGGATCAGCAGAACAAAGAGATCAAATCAAGTGTAATCTAAGTGACTGAAAGTTTTCAGCATAGAAAATACCCCTAAGTATTTCCATGATTTCACGGAGAATGGATTTTCCCCCTGAGACACTATTGATCTATGTACTACTACTTTATTTACATAAATGATTTTGTAGTAAATTCAACTAACTCAACTAGAGATTTGAACACTCTGACCACTTAAACCGCCATTTAAATACTTGAATTTGTAATTCCTCTAGAATTCAATTAAAAATTTAGTCCCTCAATGAATATTATATCTTATGCCAATATAAATTAGATGCAATTTTGATGTGCTTTTATTTTTTATAATACCATGTTCCAAGTACCATCTCCTTGCCATCCTGACTTCATGTTATGTTATTTCTCTCTCTGTGTCTCTCTGTCTCCTTGTCTCTCTGTCTCTCTTTTTCTCTGTCTCTCTCTCTCTGTATATGTGTGTGTGTGTGTGTGTGTGCATGTGTAGGTGTATGTGTGTGCGCACATGTGTAGTATTGAGGATCAAACACAGTCATTTCATGCAAGGCAAGTACATATCATCAGAAATGCATCCAAAATTTGGTGATTTCTGTATAATTTAATGAAATACCTTACATTTTCTAGAACAATGTTTTAGAATTCATATTACTCTACTTATGTTTTACAACATAGATTTTTTTCTTGTGTTAAGTAGACAAAATATCTATGTCAGGAAACTTACATATTAGTGAGGAATAATTGAAATTAAATATTCAACAAATAGTAGTAGTATAATTCAATGTTATTATACAAGTTATAAGGATTAATTAAAAAAAAGTGAACGGACGTTATGAGTATGTTATTGTAGACTGGCTTCCCATGGAAAATAACTTAGAGAAGAGTTTTGTCATGAGAGATTCAAACAAGTAGGATAAAAGTAATTTATAAGTGCATGTGAGCAGAAAGATACAAAGCTCATTCACAACAATAAGCGTAAACACAGCAAACAAAAATAATATCAGAAAGGATGGGCAATAGTACCTAAGAGAAAAATGTTTCCAAATAAAGCCAGCCATATAAATAAGAAACCAATCATGATGTTCTTTAAAAATACAGGCATCAGGTGATAATAAATCACATCTATGGATGGAACTTATACATAAATAATAATTCCATAGATAGATAGATAGATAGATAGATAGATGATAGATAGATAGATAGATAGATAGATAGATAGATACATGCATACATACATATATACATACATACATACATATCGAGTTGGACTGTCATGTAAAGCAGGAGTGTCTGAAGACCAAGAAATAAAATAGAAATATTTTTAAGTAGTCATTGTTTTGTTGGACCTAATGGAGTTCAGAGAGTAAAACCACATAGGGATTCCATGGTATATAGCAGTTACAATAGAGATGATGAGACACAGTTGGGTTTAAGACATATTTCAAAGGAAAGTCATAATTGAAGATCAGGCTCATGTCTGGAGCATATATAAACAGTAGAAAAGAAAGCAGAGGTGACTTCGAGTCCCAATAAACAGGACCTGATAGCGGGATTTAGATTTTACATATTTTAAGTCTGAATTATTCTCATGAAAGTTGTGTGTAATTTATAATAAACACATATATAAAAATAAGAAATACTCAAATAAATAATGTCTATTTACACTCTGGAGGAAATAAAAAAAAACAAACAAAAAACCAAATTGATACCATATGTGTACAGTGATAAGAAGCAATTGTGGTTAATTATATGTTAAATTTTTAGATAATAAATAAATAGATAAATTCTTGGACAAATACAGTTTTCCAGGACATGAACACAAAGGTAAAGAAGTCCTCTATTAACTTGTTCTTAAAATTACATAAATTGTAATGTAAAATAATATATGAGTATGCACACAGGCATCTATTTGTTATGCTCTCATCTGAAATTTCAGACAAGTACATAACATACAAGAGCGTAAGTACAACTACCACCAAAATCATCTTCTTTCAGATGTGATTCTACACAAAATGAGACAGCATTCCTTAGAGAAACAGCACATAAATCATGTTGATTCTGAGAAAGATGATATAATAAAAGCTTGAATGATTTTATACTTAGAGGAAGAAAGAAAGTGCTAAGCACACAATAGTCTCCCTCCCTCCCACACCTCTCCTTCTCCCTCTCCCTCTTATTCTGCCTCTCCTACCTCCCTCTTTCAGACATACACACTATAAATGTGGTGTTTCAAAGGATCACAGAGGTCAACTGAAAGAACTTTTAATGACTAAATCTGGAAATCTTTGAATAATAATAAAACAACATAATATCTGACTATACCTCATAATATTGTATATGTATGTATAAATATGCACAGCATTTAATATATATGTATGTATCAATCAACATTTATATCCATTATTCCATAAAAACATAAGTAAGTTTAGTAAGTAAATAAAACTGAGAGTGAAGGGACAAGTCTCCCATACAAAAGAATGAAATCATCTTGTTTCCAACTCTATCTATGAGTCATAACTGTTCTTCACAGGAAGAAGCTACACAAAATAACAGCCTTCTAGATAATTTAAGGATGGGATAATCAAAATAAATCTACAAAAAGGAACATTGGCAGTATTGCTAAGGCCAGTAAACCAAAGTAAATATCAGCGATGATGTCATCATCACAGTTTATACCACTGAGATCATGTCATGAAAAAGGTACTTCACATCTCTGGTCTTCCTTCAAGAATCTCACAGCCCAATTAATCATGAGAAAACTGTCAGATACATCCCATACAAAGATGTTTTACAAAACATTTGAGAAGGCAGCTTCAAACTGAGAAAGGCATTGAAAGCAGGGAAAACCTAAGTAGGTAGCTAGAAATTACATGAATCCTAAGAGTAGAAGGTATCTTCAGTGGAATGCTGGAATATGGAAAATTGAGTAAATATTGAATTGACAAAGCAATGATGATGATGATGATTATGATGATGATGATGATGATGACGATGTCGATGTCACTGTCAGTTCAGTGATCATAAAAACTCAACCCTACTTAAGGAAATATCAATAATAGAGGACAATTTTAATAGGATGTATGGAAACAAGGAACTCTCTTTAACCTCAGTATTTTTTTCAATAGAAATAAAATCTCTTTAAAATTAGTTTATTAAAGAATTGTTTTTAAAGATATTTCTCAATTTTTACATATTACAATTCCCAGTATCTGAATATATATCATCATTTTTGTTTAGTTTGGTGAAACATATTTTCTTTTCTGGGATAGTTTTCTACTGAAGTTTCTATTAGAAAATTTTAAATTTGTATCTAGCATGATAATATGAAGAATCATTAAGGAAGGAACATAATACATAGAATTGATCTATTGGAGTGTTGATATTGTTCTTAATTTACTTTTTTCTTTTGTCCTTTCTTTTCCTTTAACTGCTTTTTTCCCCCCTGAGGATCTTCTTCCATAGTCCTGGCTGTCAGAGAACTCACTACATAACACAGAACAACCTCGAGCATCTCGGTCCTCCTGCTTCAGTCTTTGGAGTGCTGGGATTGCTTCCATGTGAGCCACAAGAGCGTTTTGTTTAATATGTTATTAACTCAGCTACCAATCAAATTATATTTCCGAAGGGAAATTAACTTGGATTCTTCACTTTCATCTTTATTTTTAGTGATATATGAAAACATAAAAATATTGGTGTGATGTAAAGAAGAAAAATATGTTTGGTCACTTATGATACCTGAAAACCAAATGAGTGAAATGCTTAATAATACTTCCATAGCAGAATTGAAAACACATTGTTATTTTATTTCCGTATTCTTCATTGCTTTCACTAATTCTTCTATTTAAATAAGCACACCTTTTTGTTGTAGTTATCCTTTTAATTTATGATCCATTTCTTTCTTTCTAAACAAATTCTAAAGAGGGGAAACACATTATTCTGAAAGGATAAAAGTATTCATCTGCAATCACACTGGTACCGCTGGAGGTACTAAACAAAAATGTGTAAAAACTGACATTCTTCCAGCTCTTTTTCTCAACATTAAAATTTTAGCGATGTTTGTGTATGCTGCTGACTCTTAAGCATCCACAGTGGCACACCTGTGGCTCCATGGTTCAGTGAAGACTCACTTTGATGGTTAATACTAGTGTAGGGAGAGAGCTTCAGGGAAGTTGATACCACCACTTCCAAGTCAAATGGAGAGAGTATCTTAAAACATGATTTTGTGTTATAACACAAATCCCTTATTGGGATAAAGCATATCTTACCATGATTTTATTAAATTCAGTGGTGTACATTTTTAAATCCTATTTTTTTAATTCAAGGAAATTATTATGTTTATAATTAAATTGCCAGTGACTATCCACAAAATTTATTTTCATAGTAGCATTTTAAGTATAACATTGAGAAAAAAGAAAAAGGAACCTTGTTACAGTGGCATTACATGCTCCTACCATGTTTGTTTTATAATGAAGAAAATTATTAAATGTTATGATGCATGAATGTGGGACTATGTTCAAGGTTTCAGACAGTAAGAATCACCACCACTTGAGTGAAGAGGCAGTTTGCAAATTGAAAAATAATGCTTTACCAGCTCTACATCTAATTCTTTGACAGAGAATTAGAGCATATCTAAACATTCACCAGAGAAGCTTCTCTCTGCATTTTGTGATGACTAACACAGAAATTCACAGCAGCCCAGAGGCAGAGAATAAGGGACCCAAGGATGTGAAGCCCTAAGTGAGGCACCTGTATCACACTTTCCCAGGGCTGAGATTATTATAAAAGGAGAGGTAGAAATCTTTTAAGAGTCAAAGGAACTGTGTTTTCCAGTCACAGAGGATATTTATGCATGTGGACTCACAATGGTTGTGATATCATCCCCAAGACCTATTCAAGTTCAAGCCATAATTGTCCCAGCATGAAGAGGAAATATGAGCACAAAATCACACCCCTTACTAAGGAGCTGTTGCCAACTGATAGCTGCAGACAGGAGGATGTCAGTTTTCTTTAAGCATGTGGCCCCTTACAGATCTACTGTGTTCCAGTGTGAAGCCCCATATCCAAGAGTATATATGGAAGCACAAATTGGATTTCAGTTGCTTAAAGAGAGAGAGAGAGAGAGAGAGAGAGAGAGAGAGAGAGAGAGAGAGAGTTGGGTTGGAAGGGAAAGTGGTGGAAGGGGTGTCAGTTCAGGGAAGAATTAGAAGGGAATGAAAGTGATCAAAACATGATATATAAAGATCCCAAAGAATGATTTCAAAAGCAAAGATAAATGAAGTAATTGGCACATTTTACTGGCATGCATTTAGGAGATAAAATGGTGTTTTTATTTATAAATATAGTATGTAATAACTAAATCATATATTTGAAAGAGAAAACTGACTTCTAATAACAGGCTTCTCCTCATG
>CABHPQ010159729.1:5301-23390 GCA_902168405.1 Peromyscus aztecus
ATATATGGGTACACATGCCATGATACGTGTGTAGAGGTCAGAAGACAACTTGGTGGGAGTTGACTCTCTCCTCCCACCATGTGGACTACAGGGATTGAACTCATTGGACATGGCAGCAGTACCTTTACCCACTGGGACATCTTGCTGACTCTCCATCTCCACTTCACATATTACTGAGTGTTCTTTGTATTCTCAATTACTGAACTCTGGCTTGCCCTTAAGACTTTGCTTGCCTTCATTGATCTTCCAGCCACATGGAATGAAAAATATCAACACAGATACTCTTGGCTGCCAGCTAATGGAGGGCTCTCCAACACACCATCCCTCAAACATACCCTGAGTTCCTCATCCAAATGCTTTTCTGGTAAAAATAGGTCACTGTAGACTTTTTGTGCTTATTCAAAAATACCTAAAATGGATCATGTTACCTATGCTTTTGTTTTTTTGTCACTATAGATACATGGTGAACTTTTATTTTAATAAATACAGATCTTCAGTAACTTTGAATGGTGTGAGACTACCTTTTTTATGGCTAAACTTATGCTTATTCAGCAGTCTCATGATAGTCAAACAAGTTAGGAGCAAAATCTTGCAGTTACAATCAATACTGAGAAGATTATCTTGTAATATGTGAATAATTATTTCTCTAGTAATACCTCAAAGTGGGGGTTGCAGAAATCAAAACTACTAAGGTCATTGCATACTTTAAAACACATTGTTGTTATATTTGCATATATGTTTAAATATTGATCAATACATTTTTGCACATTACAGGATGAAATTATGCAACAAATAAATTATAAGTAGTTTAGAACTGGACTCTTACTAATAAGCAGGAGTCCAGCTTACGTGGAGACATTATATATTCAGTCTGTACAGCCTGTGTCTTGAGCCTGTGGATCTAAGGAAACCCACAGTGTTTGCTCCATATTCCTGTAGGAGCTGACAGACAGGCAGCCACTGCTTTGGTGGTGAGGATTCGTAGAAGGAATCCACTTAGCACATGATCACGATCATTTTCTCTTTCATCCAAGTTCTTCACTGCATGATACAACAAAGTGCTATAGTGGCAGCATTAATTTTGTTACTAGCAGACTTGTAAAAGGTTCTCATTAAGGCAGAGTAATGGAGTGGGATTTTAACTTCACTTCCTAGATTTCATCTTCCTGATATGCTGGAAATCATGGCAACTATCTTAGCTTTTCTCAGGTACCAGAAGAAATGCTGAAGGAGGAAGTAAGCTTGTTAATTGACCCTTCTGCACACACCCATTCCTGCTTCCTGTTCAAATACACTTTCTTATTGCAGTTCCGGTCTGAGCCACTAGATGGTGGACACTGTTCTTCTCTTGCCCCCCAGGAAACAGTATCAAGAACTATGCTCAGACTCCAAGACCACAATCAACAACAAAAAGGGTGAAATTCACCGGTAAAGCAGAACTTAGGAGATATATCAGAAAGTCTCCTGTCTACCTATTTTTATGTGTATTATCCTGAGCTGGACAGTACTGTTAAATATTATTTTCCTTATCTCCCTAAATAATTCCAAATATTTGAATAGAACCAAAATCTATCTCTGATTCTTTAAATATTCACAGCAACCTGCTTTTTAATATCATAGTTCTGAAAGTAACACAAGACAGTTAATTTTTTTTCAAAAGCTTATATGGACTGATCCTTAGCATGGGTACCCTAAGGATAGATTTTTAAAAAAAAATAGACCACATTTCCCAATATCTTGGAAGATCTTAAGATTAAATCCTGTGATATCTACATTGCAAAGATGAAATAAGCTAGAATTTAATGCTGACATCCGGTCTATAAGCAACTCTGATCCATGTTTCAATATAAATCTGCTTTTCTGCATTGTATGTAATGGTCTGAACAATGATTCTTTCATTGCCTTTAATTTGTTTGTTTATTTGCTTTCTTAGGCAATAATTCCATTCAAGAATTAAATATCATTAAATACAGTTTTTAAAATGGCAACTTGATTTTACTTAAGAAATCAACATTTCAGGGCTACAGGATCTCCACAACACAGGGTAGCAACGGGATGTCCAGGAAGACCCCTGTGAGGGCCCAGTGTCAATGGCACAGCAGAGACCAGGGGCCTCCAACCAGACCACGGATTCTTTGTGATGAGCGCCTGCATGTAAAGATGTATGGATAAAGGGGTTTGCTGTGTGACTCACTGTGTCACACTGCAGCTTCCATAATGAGATTTTCCTTTTCTTTTTTCCCCCCTTTTTATCTTAATTTTTATTTTGTTTTATTTTGAGGAGGAGGTTGCGGGGCAGAGGGTGGATGCAAGAGGGCGAGAGATGGGTGGGTTCGGGATGCACGATGTGAAAGACACAAAGAATAAATGAAAAAGAGAGTTAACAATTAAAACTAAGGTGCAAAAAAAGAAGAAGAAATCCACATTTCAGAAAGAATGACAGAACAAAGTCCTATTCCTTGCCTTGAAGCATCTCTCTGATTTTATACATGCACAGACATTTACCTGTCGATGCTATGTTTTAGTAACCTCAGGATTCATTTACTTTTACTGACTTCACTTTTTCATGTGGTAAATGACAGGGTTTTTTTTTTTTTTGGCATTTAAAGTGGCCATGCTTCTTTCTTTATCTAAAAGCATCCTCTCACAATTTTTACCAGTTCACATATATTCAACCATGTCATATTTTAAGATATCCTTTTATTATTTATTTATTCATATGTGAGTCTCTCTCATCTCTCTGTCTCTGTCTCTGTCTCTGTCTCTGTCTCTGTCTCTCTCTCTCTCTCTCTGTGTGTGTGTGTGTGTGTGTGTGTGTGTGTGTGTGTGTGTGTGTTTGCTGGAACTGATGGAGGGTTTCAGGTCTGGAGCTGGAGTTGCAGGTGCTTGTGAGCCATCCCACTTGGGGGCTGGGCACTGTACTCCAGTACTCTGAAAGAGTAACACACACTCTTAACCACTGAGCAATCTCTTCAACCCTAATGTTTTTAAATTAATTATTTTAAAGGTACATTTTACTCTTTATTGCCATCTCAGCCTAGATCCTTTATGGATTATTCCTCCTATCTGAAGCCACAACTAATTTTCTGAGCCTTTAACGGTCGGAGATGACTGTGGCAAATCTGTGTGCTCATTCTTCATGTAGAAAATCGTTCTCAAGCCAACCAGAGCATGTGGGCTGACCAGAGATGCTCCAAGTCCGTCTTCAGTGCACACTGATGAGATGAGATGTGTTGCCTGTAGATGGACCTTCAATTGCAAAGATCTGAAAAGTCAGCAAGATTACTAAAAAGGCCGTAATGGTGCTTCTGAAAGCAGACACTAATTTTATGTTTTCATCCTCTGAATTGCATTCATCTGACATTTAGACATCATTTTAAGGGGAATGCTTTCATTAAGTGGGAAACAGGATTTCTTATGGGATAATGATGAATGATGACTGTGTTTTAAAAATACAGTCAACTTATGATTCGATGACCGACCAGTGGCCTGCTTCATCTATTCATCATTAATTAGTATTTCTTTTGCTGCCTCCTTCTGCCCTGTCCTTTGGTAATCTAATTCTTCCGAGAGTGGACAGAGGCAAAGGGCAGTGGTTAATGTGAATAACTTGGTCAGGTATCAACTATGACAAAATTTTGGTTTTTGTTTTGTGTGCAGAAAGAATGTGATGGTTTAGGTTAAAAATGTTATAAATTGTGGTTGGTTTCTTAAAATCTCAGTTTACTTCGTCCCTTTATCTACCTTCGAAAAAATCAGTATTCATTCATTCTTTCATTCATATAGTCACAGAATTTGTGGATCCACTCTTTACACCAAACAATGGACATACACAATCCTGTTTTCTTAGAGGTGAGTCATTAGCTCTCCTTCCACCCAGTTCTTTTTCCCAGACCCCAATGATGTTATCCGCTCACATGATGACTTCTGAATTTGTGTTTCTAGCCCTGTTTCCTTTGTTGAATAAATATATTTTCAAGACCTATTGGGAAAACTTCCTTCCAATATCTTTGTCAACATTTCTCTCTTCCTTTATTGGTACATGAACAAAATATTTATTGAATGGCTTCCAAAGTTCCAGGCACAAGGCTAATTATGATATATATGTATATGTATATATATGATAGATAGATAGATAGATAGATAGATAGATAGATAGATAGATAGATAGATATCTTAACAAGTCCAATATCAAACCCATTCTTCCTACCTCTGAACCTGCCACATCTTGGTTTGCTTTTTGGCTCAATGGAATCAGCTCCATCTGGTCAACCAAAGCATCTTACCTTGTACAACCTAGCAATTAGCAAGTTATATGTAATTTCACTTTTGAAATTAGTGTCAGATTCTCTAGTTTTAGTTTCTGTAGCTATCACTGTAAATCAGGCCCTTATTAACCCCTGCCTGGGTTATGCAATAAATGGTTATCCTGGCTCCAATCTCTCCTCTTCCAATTCATCCCAAATTAGCTTCTTAAACACAAACTTAATTATGTTATTTTCCTGCTCAAAGATATTTGGTGGCTCCCTACTGACTGCAGTATAAGATCCAAATGGTTTTCATATAATCCATTACACCTGATCTCAACTCACCTTTTAACAGTTCCCAACTCTGCCATTTCCTAAATTGAAAATTCAATGTCACAAGCTGCCTCTGTTCAGGTTGTCCTCTCTTTGCTGGATACAGTAAGAATGCATCACACTTGTGGGACCCTTTCTTCCTCAGAATTTAATGCTGATAGAATGCATTGGTTCTGAATATGCAGATGACCTACCCAGTAAGCTAATCATACTGATAATTAGCCGGAAAGCCCAGAGACTAAATACCAGTAGACAGCAGAAATCAAACAAACCCAACCAAACTATCACCACCACCACCACCAGATGGGGATGAAGAAAATAGATTCAGAACAGAGGTTTCCATCAATATTTAATATTACATTTTTTTTGAGACAGGGTTTCTCTGTGTAGTTTTGGTGCCTGTCCTGGATCTCGCTCTGTAGACCAGGCTGGCCTCGAACTCACAGAGATCCGCCTGGCTCTGCCTCCCGAGTGCTGGGACTAAAGGTGTGCGCCACCACTGCCCGGCAATATTACTATTTTAATCTAAGCAATTCTTTTATACAAACAGCCAACTTTCAAGTTATATACTTTTATAAGGAGTTTGAAACATAATGTCAATGCTTCATTCATAGCCTATGTGATAATCTCCATCCAATTTTTACAGTTTAATAGCGACCTATTGAAAATAGTCACCCAATCTAGATTCCAAAATATTTTGTAAAAATAGTACCTACCAATTTCAAAATGCACCATATACAGCACTATAGTTTGATGGAAGGATGTACTATCAACATCTGTTCAGTGCCTGCTCTGTGAAATGATGGTGAGAACCTAATGTAGGGTCCACAGGGACATTTCAAAGCCTACCCACAAGTTTCAAACTTGAACAACAAGTGTGTCTATATCTCATGAATCCCCCAATGAGCCAAAGATTAGGATGAACTTCTGATGTTTCTCTCACTGCTAACAACATTTTGAGCCTCTCTGTACAACATTTTATATAGATGAGACAATTCGATGGAATGCTCATACACATTCATCACTGTGTAAATAGGATGCTGAGGTGAGATGACTTGGATGTCAGTTTATTGATTGCGAGGGTGTCTTAAGCTGGTCTTACTGCTTAGGGACTGTTTGTTCAGATTTTCAATAATTACTACATGCCCCTGACACAGAATGGCTGTAGGAAAAAGAAAGGTACAGTATCCTCGCCTTCTGTTCAGGAAGGGAGGCAGACACTTGAGTGACTGGGGCAGCAAACAGGGATCTTTCCAAGGTAAGCACAGGCAGGGGATGTGACTTAGGGATGTGACAAGACTGAGGAGGTGGAGATGCTGTTGGTAGAGGTGGTCAGTGTCGCCCTGGTACCTGGATAGGATGAAATGTAACACACGGGCTTCCCAAACACCGTGCACCTGCTTTAGCTTGGTGTTCTAGAAAACAAGTTGTTTGTGAAAATTGCAAACCTGAAAACTAATAGACAAAGTGTTCTACGCAGAGAAGAAGCTGTGGACAGTGGTCCAGGGTATCCGGGGGGCTCCCTTGCAGTCATCAGTTTTCAGATTGGAAAAACTGAAGGGAAATGATGTAAAAGAGTCGGAACGGCAGAGAAGGAACGCGTGGACGTTGTTTGAGATACCCTGAGGAGGAGGTGGGCTTCATCTTGAGTGTCTTGATGACCCACTGATAGATTTCTGTTGGGCTTGACAGTGTGACCCGAGCTGAGATAGTGGGTCGGGATGGATATGGAAGGTAACGGTGAGCATCTGTTGTCGGGCTGCAGAAGGGGTTGGAGAAGAGAGGCTTCGGGGATGACACAAATTTTCTGGATGGGGGGAAGATGCCATTTCCTTGATAGAGAACAGCAAAGACAGAGTGGAACTGAAGGCCTGGTACCAATATCAAGGCCAAATGGAAACGTTCAGGAGAAATGTAGCAGTATGCCTCATGAGAGGGGGATTTGACAGAAAAATCAGCAGCAGCTATTACAATGCCTTGGCACTGACAGAGTATGCAGAGGGAAGAGGGGGCAGGGGGTGGCATTTTGTTAAACATGGGAACTTTAAGCAGGAAAAGACACCAGAAAGATACTCTGGACCAGACGTCATGGCCTCCTCACACACTGCTCCTCCTGGGGCTTCCAGGCAGGCCCACCATGTTTTCTCACGTATGTTCAAAATGGCTGTTATTCTCCTTTTTCTCATGTTCTTCATTTAGTCCTCTGGACTAAACGTGAGGAATTTAAGACTGGACATTTGGGCACCTGACAAGATGATGGATAAGGAAAATGCCAACAGAAGTGAAGCAGGTTCTGGATAGGGAGGCTTTCCGCCCTGTGAGTGAGGACGCACTGGTGCACTAAGATTGGCTGCTTTTGAGCTTCCCTGACAACAGTACCATTGTTCCCAAGTCTCTGGGCACTTAAATTACACAAGTAGGTAGCGGACAACAAGATAACAAAATCCACCCCTGAAGTCCTGCCCCAAGGAATCCTGGGTATTTATGGTTGACTGAAGAGCAGCGTTACTTGTGGCCAGTGTGAGATCAGCAGCGTGTGGAAGGGCTTCCCTGATGCCCTAGTGCCTGGCATCAAAAGAAAGCCTAACGGGCAAGGGTAAATCCGTCCAATGGGCACCATCTATTTCATAGGGACTTTCAGAAGCATGTGTAGTGCTGCACACCTGTGATCTCAGCAGGAGAGAGGCTGAGCCAGGACTATCATTTGTCTGAGACCAGTATGGGCTACATAGCAAGCTCCATGCCATCCTGAGCTATATAAAGAGACAAGGTCTGAGGACTTTGATATTTGATGTTATTAAAGTTAACATGCATGTCAAAGTGATTTCATGTGAGCATTGACAATCCTGAACATCTGGTCATTTGTATTCTGTTCCCACAAGGGAGGTAACCCCCTTCATAACCTTGACACATTTCTTTTTGAAAGTCAAACAAAGCCAAAGTTCATTCAGAGTGAAAACCACAAGAAAAGAAGCAGATTCCTTGAGAAGGAGTGGGGAGGATCCAGACCTGGAGTCCCTTTTGGGGTACCAGATGGTACCAGGGAAATTGGAGTCCCCCTCTTGGAGTTCTTAGTCTCATAATAAAAGAATTTAAGAATGGGCTCAAACAGAAGTTGGAGGACAATTTTACTAGAGCTTAAAGAAAAACTCTGGGGCAGGCAGACTATAAATCTCAGCAGTTGCCCAGAAGAGAACAAAGAAGAGAAAGAAAAAAAAATAGCTGTGAGTTTGAGTTCAAGCAGCAGGGGGGTCAGTCACATGGAGGATGACTGATTAGATGCGATGGGGAATGTGATGGAGAGGGAAGATTTGGAGTATATGGTGGTTTGAATGAGGGTGGCCCCCATGGGATCATATGTGAAAGTATGTGAGAAGGATTAGGAAGTGTAGCCTTGCTGAAGTAAGAGTGGCCTTGTTGGAGGACGGTCTGTCACTGAGGGTCGTCTTTGAGGTTTCAAAAACCCAAGCCAGGCCCAGTTTCTCTCTCTCTGACTGTAGATGAGGATGTAAAGCTCTTAGCTACTGCTCCAGCACCATGCCTGTCTGCTTCCTGCCATGAACTAAGCCTCTAAAACTGTAAGCAAGCCCCCAATTAATGTTTTCTTTTATAAGAGTTGCCTTGATCATGGTGTCTCCTCACAACAACAGAACAGGAGCTAAGACTGTGGGGGTCCCTTTTCCCTCTTGGTCGGGTGGCTACCAGGTTGAGAGGGGAAAGAGGCAGAAGAGGCAACAGAAAGTTTTGTACCCAGCCCATGAGCACAAACAGAGACAGCCCTCCAGGAGAGAGTCTGATGAATCAGCTCAATTCTATTCCAGAGGATAAGGAATATATACGATTGGGGAGCCTGGGGACAAATCCTAATTTGCATTAAGTGGCACGTTCCTATCATAAGGCTTAGTATATGGCAGTAGGGTCCTACAGCAGAGCTCCTAGCACAAGTCTTCTTAGCAGGGATCTGTGCCAAGGGTCAAGCTAAAGATGAATCAGGCATCTTGTTTTAGAGACAGGCATCTAGTTTAGAGATAACTTTTAGATAAGGTCAGTCCTCCAGGCCCAGGGACATTCTCCAGATAAGGGCAGGTAGAGAGCAGGAAGCTTTGCTGGAGTGAGGGGGCTCGTGTTGCCGAGCTTATTGAGATAAGCTGCCAAGCCATGGGGGAGGCTGAGACCTCTGACCAGCCAGGAATATCTTCCAACATAAGACAGAGAAAGAGAAAAGAAAGGTCATGCTCTGTCCAGCATAAGAGAGAGAGAGAGAAAGAGAGAGAGGAAAAGTCATGCCCTTGTGAGTCAGGGCCTGTCTTAAGGGGCATGGAATTCTGGGATGGAAAAGAGCATTATCTCATTAAGGGGATAATTATTATGGCTACCTCTTTAGCCTTGGCTTCTTGCAAGCCTGCTTTCCTAGTGGCGGACTCTCCTTCCTGAGGAGTGGTCCCTTAGGCAGGTGACTGACTAGCTCTACGGAACTAACACTTACGGGTTGGGCTGATTAAAATGTTAGGTTTCCATCCAGGCCAGAGATTTCATCCCTTTGACCCTTTAATAGGCCTTTACTAATGCTATTGACACATTTATTTTGAATGGCTAATTAATCAAGCTTTTCTTCAAACTCTTCTTTTGCACATGACTGCATTTCCTCAGTTACCAATTGGAAAATCTCTATGTGGAAAAGGAGGCTCTCAATTCTCAATTCTCTAGGTAAACCAGTCTGGGGCAATGTTGCCCAAAACCTCCCCACCTTTAGATAACAACCAGAGAACTGCTTGCTTACCTGTGGACAGTCACAAATACTAATGTGACCAAAAATATAGGTCCTGTGCCTCTCTCTGGGAATGACCTGATACCCTGGTTTTTCCTTCAGTATTTGATAGTTTGCAAGCTCCCTGCTCCAGCCTGTTCCATCCCTCAGATATGCTGCCTTTCTTTGGTCAGAGACAGCCTAGAGTCAAATTAATACAAGCAACAGTGAGGAGAGAACCTGGACCACTGGAGTTGTATGCTGGGTAGGCTGTGCTCTGCAACACAGATGAGAGAGACCGATAACTGTCTGCCACTGCTGTAGGACGAAGGGCACCAGGGTCACTGCAGACACAAAGACATACTCCTGTAAAGCTGAAGTGAGCCCCTGAGGTTTCAGTCCATAGTTCTTAATATGCACAAAGCACATGCTGAACTCTGGGTACCACCTCCTTTTTAGAAGAAAAAAAAAACATGGTGGAAAGGAAAAACCTGTCCAACACTGGTGGTCATTCTTGCTCCAGGGGATGGCCACAGGACAGACTGGTCACCCATCTTCTTGTGGACACAGTCACTTGTGCTGTCCTCCCGTGACTTGCTCCTCTACCTCCTTCAATTCCAATTTGTAACTGGGCCAACTGGCCCCAAACACAAAAATCTAAAGCTGCTAAGACATTCAGGAGCTTAAGTGAGCCAAACCGGACGACCCAGCTCCCAAGACCTGAAAATACATCTGTACTTTTACATTCGCAGTTACTGACTGGGGCCTCTGACATAGGGCAGCAGTCACAAACAGTGTGCTGGCCATCTGATTGCCCCCACAGAACCACACTCTCCTCGGTGACCTGAGCAGTGGGACTGAGCACAGTTTGGTCTTGTGGCTGCTAGCTCACAGCGAGGTGCATTCTTTCTTAGACTGATGGAGTGATGAGGGAAAGGCAGAGTTTTTGTCCTCCTGGGGCCCTTCTCTAGGCTGTCCTCATTTGTGTGAATGGGCCCTCTCCACACTTGTGTCTGTGTCCAGTCTGGAAGCTCCTCCCTTCACTTGCCTGTCAGAATGACGGTGGGAACAGAGCCCTGAGGTTACTAGCCCTGGATGGGGGGTGGGGGGGGGGGTGGCAGTGTGCCCTCCTCTTGCCACAGCTCTCTAAGTAGCTCTTTTTCTACTACAGGATATTGTCTGTTTCCTGCTAGAAGCTGAGTTATAAACCACCAGGGTGCCTGAATTTTAATATAACAGTGTGTATGTTCACCTTTGCATTTGCAAGCTGGGAATTATTTTCCATTCACAATGGCTATGGTGATTATTTCATTTTACGGTCGTTTGGAAACACAGTCCTATTATGTAGCTGTGGCTGGACTGGAACTCACTACCTAAGTAAACGAGTGTGGCCTTGATCTTGCAGGGATTCCCCCTGTCCCTGCCTCCCCAGTGCTAGGATTACCAGTTTGCACCCCAATACCTGGCTTGGATATGGTGATTTTAAAACTTCTGATATAGAAATCGTTTTCTAAATAATCTGGTTGGGGAAAATTCATGTTAGAAAGAGATCAAATGGTGTCAGTTACAGGTCAAAGGATTCCTAATAAGGTTTTACAGAGCTGGGCTTAATAGAAAGAACATTGAACCAAATTAGGTCAGAAGCCAAGGGCTTGAGCCACAAATTCATCAGTTATTGTGTGACCTTGACAAGTCACTTAACCACTCTGAACTTTAGTTTCCACAAATGTCAAATAAGGGTAATAAATGGCGACCTGTTTATCTCATGACTTATTAGGGAGTACCCATTGAATAATAGCCCTGAAAGTGCTTTGCAACCGAGAAGACATAATAACATTACTTAGAGTTGTTATGAAGATTTACTTTATCCAATAAATAAACACGCACACTTCTTGAGGGTCCTTCATACCTGTCTACCCTCACCAGTAAAGTCCTAAGCAAGATCTGGTGAGAAGGTTCAGTGGATGAAGCCCCTAGTGGCCAGATCTGATGATACAAGTTCAATCTGCTGGCTGGGCCCCACGTGGTATCGGGAGAGGAGTGACTTTGGGTTGTCTTCTGACCACCACACCACACGGTACCGCAGCATGTGAGTAAGTGAGCATGTATACATGTGTGCACACAGACAAGCATGACAAAAAGAAACAATAAATAGGATTTTCAAAGTCTTTACAAATCGTAAATTCAATGTAAAAGTGTGTAGAGTGGAGGAAGGCTCCGGACCCAGCTGCCGGGGCTTCTCAGCTAGCTCACCACGGAACGGTGGCCCCTGTGGTACTTGACCCTAGTCTTCTCATCAGTAGGATGGAAGGGCAGCGCCACTGACCCCGCAGTCTCTCTGAGAACTTGGTGAGACAGCACACAGAAGCAGCAAGCACAAGTCTTGCATATAAAGTCTTCTGTCTGCATTGCCGAGAGGCACCGGAAGGAGAGGGCACCCAGGAAGGGTGTTGTGCAGGACTGAACGTGGGTTTCATGCCATCCCAGAACGTGAATCCTACATGTGCTAAGTTTAGACAATTTATCAAGTGTCTCTATGTGTATGGTTTTTCTCATGGACATCCGCCTATGAACAGTAAATAGGAAGATGTTTACTACATGTTTAATACAATGCTGGACACATAACTGTTCAGTTTAATGTTCGTTACCCATTTAGCAATTTTGGTATTGCTAAAATAAAAATTCTCCTTCCTTGACTTTTTTCATCCCTTACTTCTTTTGCATACATAATCCTCAAATAGGCTTGGGTTATGTAATAGATATTTGCAAATTCAAATGCATAAAGTAACTACATCCATTGAGTTGCTGCACATACCGTTTGAAGGTGGAAGCCTCATCACAATCTGTATTTGCCCTACTAGAGAACTCTATGCACTATGAACCTGTATTTGCCTGCTTCTAGCACTTCTTATAGCCCTGGCTCAGCGTGAAATCTAACCCTCTGATTCAATGATGGGTGTGTACCAGCCAGGCATGGGGGAGTGAAGTCAGTCAGTGATAGACATAGTATCTATCCTCATATTGCTGGAAAAGAAAGCATTTTGTTTGTATTCAGAACAGTGTCTGCCTCTGAAGTTAAAGATGAAGGTCAAAAATTGCTTTGGAGTCACTGGCCTGCATGGTTTATGGATTGAACTCTGGAACATTATGGCTGTGCTTCTGACTCATGGTGTTGGAGAAGCTATTTGACTACTCTTTGCCCTGGAGTCTTTCCCCCAAATAATGGGAGCCACTGAACTGACATCAGAGTGTGGTGTGAGCATTAAATGAATTAATACATGCAAAGGACTTGGGCAGTACAATAAATATTTATCATTAATATATTACAGTAATCATTGTTTCACTACCAAGTGGTATAATTTGTGAATAAATTGCTAGATTCTTAGCCTAGAGAGCAGTGACAAGCTCCAGCCTGCTCGCTCAATCCTGCCCTTGCTCTGTTTTGCTGATAAAGTTTTACTGGAACACAGCTGTGCTTATTCATTGATTGTTCATGACTGCTTTTGTACTACAAGGACAAAGTTGAGTAGCTCCGACAGGGACCTTATGGCTGCAAAGCCCCAAATATTTACTAGATGGCTCTTTACAGAAAATCTTTGCTGACAACTGGATAAACAATAACTACTAACACGTTGTTCTCAGAAGGAAGAAGTTGGCAGAATTGTTTATCCCGGGAAATATGTTTATGTGCATGTATTTGCTATTTGCATTCTTTCAAGTGACATGTTGTATTCTGCAAACAAGGAAAACAGGCGCCCTCGCAGAGCCCTGGACTCTCTCTGTCCCCATCAGTTCTGCTTAACAAATGAGCATGCATGAGGATGATGCTAGGGAGCCACGGTCACCCGAAGAGCAGTCCTGTTATTTTCCAGTGGCATTAATGGATTTGTGCCATTCTGTCCTGTCTCTCAGTAGATTGCAGCTCTCAACGGCCACATTTCCTGTTTGGGAGTACATACAGGAGCTGGTTGAGGTACACACAGCCTACAGCTTTGCAGGGTCTTTTCCTGTGCAGGAAGCCAGCTGAGCTGAAAAAAGAACTGAACTCTCATCACTGGCTTTATGCAGTCCACCAGAGTCAGGCAACAGCTATCATATTTATAAATGACTAAATCAGAGTCAGTAGTAGGAAAAAAAGCCGCTTCTTTAAAAATATGAATTTTGTTTCTGTTTTCTAAATTCATATTTCATTGACTTTCATAAATTGACTTCTGTGCATGTGTACAATGTATTTTGAGCATATTCCTTCAATAACCCTTTATCCTCTCCCGTCTCAACCCTGCCCCACAACTGATAGAAAGCACACAATATTTCTCTTCCTGAGACTGACTTATTTTACTTACTATGATTATCCCATCACACCCCATTTTAGCTTCACTTTTTAAATTAGCAGAGTATAGGAAATCTAACCATTTCTAAAGGTCAACAAAAGTTATTGGGCATAGAAAAGTGGTTTGGTAGTCCGAGCCTCCTGGCTTTGCACTGTACCTGTGTCTACTGATACTGTTAAGTCTGGGGCTGACGCTAACTGAAGGAAGGCGTGGAGGATGAAGCTGCAATGCCGGATTCACAACTGAGCTGGACATTAGAGATTCAAGTCAATTATGAGAGCCAGCCTGGATTGTTGCCTGGATTATATTTAGAAACCCATTTGCATGTATTTGTGACAGTCACAATATGGCATATCAAAACTCTGTAAATTTCATGATATAATTGAAAGCAAACAAGCATTACACTTCCCCTTAATTCACCTGCTCCTATCTTTTGATTATTGCTCAGGTGAGGAGAAAGACTCGGGGTTTTGACAAGAATAAAGAATAAAAGGATGTCTTATTATTTAAAAACGCCCAAAGACTCTAAAATGGAAGAAGGAATTTTATCCCATGAAATATTTATGCACACATAAAAGCAGGTCCTGATACTTGGTAAAGTTAATGGTTACAGTAATAAAGAAACTTCAAACAAATTTGTGAATGAACACAAAGCAAAGGTCTGAAGTCTGTTAATATTTCATAGTCAAAGAGTACCTTTGTATCATTAGTTCATCATGAGGCAGATTATATTTTCGTAACACAGGATATTACTATATAACCCTGGCTGGCGTGGAACTCATATGTAGACCAGGCTGGGCTGGAACTCGTCTGTCTGCTTCTGCTTCCCAAATGCAGAGATTAAAGGTGTGCACCACCATACTATGCTGAAGCAGATTTTCCTTAGAGGTCTTGGTACACAGACCTTGCAGTTAGAATTTCTTTTAAAGGGAGGAAGTCCACAAAGAAAAAGATGGTGGAAACTTCCGGTGTTCTGGGAATAAAGAACATACTATGCTAAAATAACTTTCACCAGAAAATGACCCAAAAGCCCCCTTTTCCTTCCTTCCTCTTTCTTTTAAAGGTATTTTATGATTTAACTTATTCTAGGGAAGCAATGAAATTATAACATGTACAAATAAACAGAAGTAACTCATAACATTGACAGAATAATTCAGAAAATTAGACAATAGATACCATCCAATAGATGGCCAAGTCAAGAGGTATGGAAAAGGCATTTGCTAGAATTCATTGCTGTAGTTCTTTTCAGTCTTCAGTGAAAACCAAAGGTGAGCACGGAAGGGTCAGGAAGGAAGCCTGTCTACGATGTCGCGTCCTCTATTCGTGCAGGGCATATTCAGTTTTATTCTGCAGGAAACGATCAAGGAGCCTGTCGACTGTTCTAGCTCTAATTCCTCTTACAGCATGTGCTCTGCTATTACCAGAGTAATGAGGAGCAGCAAGGGTGCGGGCTCTGGGGCTTTATTTGGTATACATTCTGGCTTTGCCATTTACCATCTGTGTGACCTTGAGCAAATCACTCCATGTCTCTGTGCCTCCATATAGACATCGAAAGCGTAAATAAAACTAATGCCTGTTGCTGCGGAGGGCTATTGTGAGAGTTAAATGGATAAATATGAGTGGAGTGATTAGTGACTTTTGCCTTTCCCTTGGATGTGTCGTGATTTTGGTGCAGGAAGTTGATTGTGTCTCCAAGAAAAGAAAGGTCAAATTCTTACACCAAGGAGCAGTAAACGTGACCTGAGTTGGAAAGAGCATCTTTAAAGATAAAGATCCAAGGCAGATGAGGTCACACTGGGTTAGGGTAGGCCCTAAACACAAGGGTGGTTATGTTTATAAGAGAAATGAGGAAAACTTCAGCTATAGAGAATGAATGACACAGGGAGGAACGGCATGGAAGAAGCAGACAGGCACTGGATGGCGAGGCTGTAAGCTGCAGAGCCCCAAGCGTTGCAAGGGAACACCAGAAGCTGAGCACGTTACCAGAGGAAAAGTAGGACTCGATTCTGCCTTAGAACCTTGGATCCCAGCATGACTCTGCAGATACTCTAATGCTTCTAGCTTCCAAACAGTGAGAAAATGTTTTTGTTGTCTTAGATACTTAGCGCGGTTATCATGTCAGCCCTTGGAAACGAATACATTGTGCAGCCTAGTTCCTATGCTGACATCAAAAGGCTCTAAGGCGGTGGTTCTCAACCTGTGGATCGTGACCCCTTTGGGAATCAAAAGACCCTTTCACAGGGATCACATATCAGATATCCTGCATATTAGATATTTACTTTATGAGTCATAACAACAGCAAAATTACAGTTATGAAGTAGCAATGAAAATAATTTTATGGCTGAGGGTTGCCACAACATAAGAAACTGTATGAAAGGGTCACAGCATTAGGATGGTCGAGAACCACTGCTCTAAGGCAACACCAGTTTCTTCCTTGATACTTGGCTTCTTAATTCATTTTTGTGAACTCCCAAGAACTTGTCTATGGACTTTTTTGGTTTGTCTTAAGGGATCTAGTACAATAATCATGACAGCTCTTGAAAATGAATATATCAAGTACCTCAGATGAAAACACAAGAGTTCATGAAATTATCATGAGAGGCCAAAAGGAGAAGCCCTAGCTCAGGACCATGGATCACATGGGGTTATTCGCGCTTTTCAGTTTAGACTATGTATACATAGAGCTCATTGGGATGGTTAGTTTTAAATTGTCAGCGTTCCACAAACCATAATCATCTAAGAAGAGAGCATTGATGGAAGAATTGTCTAGATCAGGTTTGTCTGTGGAATGCCTTGGGAGGCAGTCTTGATTGTTAATTAATTGACACAGCCCAGCATGGGCAGGACCATCTTACAGTCTTGGCTCTGAAGTGTATTGGAGTAAAGGAAGCTGGATGAGAGCAAGCAAGGATGCATTTGTTTTCTCTTTGCTCTTGGCTGTGTATGTGATGTTCCTTCATTGACTCCCCCCAAACAATGACCTGTAGCCTGGAATTAGTATAAGCCAAATAAACCTTTTCTTCCCAGAGTTACTTTCTGTCAGGACATTTCTTCATAGCAACAGAAATAAAACGACAACAGTCACTTTTCCCCCTCATTTCCTTTAGGGGAATAGTATGGGTTGAGGTGGTGAGTGCCACCACCCAGCTTTCACTATCAAGGGCTGTGTTATTGATATGGAAGCCACTTGCTATAAAAAGGTAGCTTAAACTTAAATTCATTATGATAAAAATGAAAAGAGAAAATCAGTTTTTCAGTCATATTAGCCTCATTTAAGAGCCCAGAGGCCAGCTGTGGCTGGTAGCTATCGTGTGGGACTGCATAGGTAGAGGAGTTGACTCTACCAAGTGCTCTTAGATGGTGCTGGATGATGTTCTTTTTTGGAACAGGATTTACTTGGGATACAAGTAAAATAAATGCACAGGCTGTGTAGGAGGAAGGAGGTGCTACACTCCTATTACAGACACATTTCCATCATTTATTAGGGAAAGAGGAAAATATGACTACGGTGGAACCGATCCCTCAATGGCTACTCACAAAGAAGGTCTCACTTGTTGAATGACCTATTGTTTCCTTCTTCAAATCACCTAAGTCCTTGCTTTATGTGAATTGGGCAAATAATACCTATTTTATACAATTATTTTCTATGGGAAATCAATATGAGCAAAAATTAGCCTATATATAAGCCGGAGAGCATCACCTGGAGATGCTCTCTCCCAATGTCCTTTGACCTGGTGACACGTACTCCTGGCATAGAACTGGTTAACACTGCAGTCTCCTTACACTGCGAAGGAGGGAATGTTGCAGAGCCACGAACTCGATCAAGAAATCCATGCACTCCGATCTCTCTCCCTCCTCAGATCTCATCATACAGATGAATAAATTGCTATAAAAATACCCAAAATAAAACTAAAAACAATGACTGAATCATTTTTTTTAATCTCATGCACTGTGTGTTCAGGTAGCAAGAAATTTAATTCCAGTTGGACCAGTCTCCTGTGATTTTTTTCCCTTTCATCTAAGATATTTTTAATGCTCAGAGGCATTATAATGGAAACGCATGTATTTGTGCCTGGTTTATACCCATCATCCTTACCATTACAACAAGACAAAAGCATTAAAGTAAAATTAATCATGTCAGAAGATTTTAGCAAAAACAAGTGAGCCCATGCATAAAGCATCGCTTTGTCTAGTGTGAAGTCACGCTCTGATTAAAAACATATAATGAAAGTAAAAGTGATACATCATTGCCTTAGCAGTAGGGTTTTCTGAAAGTGCTTTAGCAGTTCTCAACATAGAAATGCGGCAACATTTTCGGCAACATTTTCATCTTTGAAGCTCACAGTGATTTTCATTCTAGTTAAATAACTAGAATTCAATCTTAATTTTCTTCTTTAATAAATTAAGACTTTAATGACTAGGCAAGGATTA
>CABHPQ010159731.1:0-14283 GCA_902168405.1 Peromyscus aztecus
GGGGGGTGTTGGCAAGCCGCAGAAGACAGGGTTCAGCCAGGCCTCAGGCTGCGGGGAGACCAGAGGAGGCCCCTCCCCACTTTGCCCTCTTACAGTGAGTGCTTTGTGCCCCCGCAAAGATCAGTCACTCAGTGAATGCTCACCCATGACTTGTGCTGGGGTTGGGACTAGTTTCCCTTTCCATCCGAGGAAGCTGAGACCCGGAAGCAACTTGTCCGAGGGCACAGACTCGGGAGCCAGCACAGCTGTTGGCTGTAAATCTCTTTCTTGAGAGATGAGTAGGAGCTGAGTGCCTCATGTGCAGGGGACAGCATGGTGCATGGGGGAAGGCTGCTGAGTCACCCTGACGTCTTGGTCAGGCACTGTCCCCCACTCCCCTAGGCGGTCCCCCCATCTGTAACATGATGCTGGAAGGCACTCGGGTCTCTCTCTCTGGGTGGGTCCTACCAAGGAGCCCTTCTCGTGTCCTCATGACTGTGTCTTGGCAGCCAAAGCCGCCGCGATGCCGCACTTTCTGGACTGGTTCGTGCCTGTCTACCTGGTCATCTCCGTCCTCATCCTGGTGGGCTTTGGAGCTTGCATCTACTACTTCGAGCCTGGCCTGCAGGAGGCGCACAAGTGGCGCATGCAGCGCCCCCTGGTGGACCGTGATCTCCGCAAGACGCTGATGGTGCGGGACAACCTGGCTTTTGGAGGCCCAGAAGTCTGAGACGAAGGAAGATCCCTTGATCTTTCCATCCATGCATTTGTAGCCCAGTAGAGGCCCTTGTTGTTCAGGGAGGCCCCTGCGTAGAAACCAGGCACTTGAATATCTATCTTATTTGCTACTCCAGGCTCAAAAGCTCGGCATCAAGCCTGCTCACCCCATGCCTTCCCTTCCTAGCTCTGGGGACATCCTCCACTGGCCCTCAGTGCCTTTAAGTGCTGTCCAACCTCCTGCACCTCCATCTGGAGTCAGTTACGACTGTCCCACGGAATTCCCAGTTGCTTCCAGCTCCCACCTCTGCCTCGCAGCTGCGCCGCGGGGCTGCCCTCAAAGCTGACCCAGGAAAAGCATTTCATCAGAAGGATGCCAGCTTGGTTCAGACCAGCCCCACCCACCTCGGTGGGCTCAGGCTTAGAATGAGTGATCGTGTATGGTGGAAGTGTGCAGAAGGGCAAGACTTTGAGAAGGGTGTGTGTGTGTGTGTGTGTGTGTGTGTGTGTGTGTGTGTGTGCCAGCAGGCACTAGTAGATGAGAAGTTATGTGTGTATGAGAAAGAGAATGGGGGTCCCCGGGCACAGCAGGCAGTGTGGGGGGGGAGTGGGCTCTGTGGGGGCTGTGTGAGGACTATCCGCAGCAGGTTCCGGCCCTTTCCTTCTGCTGGACTCTTCCACTTTCCCCCTAGGCTGAGGTGGCCCACAGGAGCCTCTGCCCATGCTCCCTCTCTGTCCCATGCTGCACTTCCAGGGCCGAGCCTAGCCCTGCCTGCCCACTCTGGAAGCTCCTCCTGTGTGGAGAGGCCATTACTTAACTTTGTGGTACAAATGGGCAGCCCTTCATCTCTCTCTTCAGGTGGGGCCTCCATCTACATTTATTCAAATCGAATAAAGTTTTCATGGCTACGTGTGCAGGATTGTTCTTTCTCAAAAGCAGGATCGTGCCTGTCCGGGGCTGTGTGAAAAACACAGCAGCTTGGTGGTGATGGGAACAGCAAATCTCAACAAAGGTGAGCAGAGATCCTCAATGACAGCATGGACCATTGGTGGTTGAGGCAGGGGAGCGTTCTGGGTCTGCAGGGAGATAGCTAGCAGCTGGAATTCTACCCACAAGAAGCCAGCAGCACTAGCTGTTTCTCCAACCAGGACAACCAAAATGTTATATTTTACACCCTCAAATTTTCTTGCTTTGTTTTGTTTTAGACAGGGTCTCGTGTAGCTCAGGTTGGCTGCAAACTGTACAAGCACACACACACACACACACACACACACACACACACACACACACACACACCAAAACAGGCTTCTGAGGAATGGTCCATGAGGGTGACCACTAGGTCCACATGTACACATGTGCACACACATCCACACCTTCATAATAAGTGTGCACACAAACAAACACAAAGTATCTGAATGATCAAACACTGCTTGAAAGATTTATTTTTATTTAGATGTATGTGCTTGTATGTGTATGCCACGTGTATATGGGTACCCTGGGAGGCCAGAAGAGGACACTGGATCTCCTGGAGCTAGAGTTAGAGGTGGTTGTGGGCCACTTGACATGGATGTTGGGAGCCAGACTTGAGTCCTCTGGAAGAGCTTGAGCCATCTCTCCAGCTCCTGGGGACAGTCAATCAAACATGTTAACTGGAATCCCTGGAGTTGAGGACATGTTAGAAGATAAACATCAGTCACCAAGATGAAGTCCTAAGGCAAGGAGGCTGTCCAGAGCTGGTTTGGTGGCCATTTCCATTCAGGGTTCCTCATGTCGCTTGGCCTGGGATGCTGCCTGCTCAGAGTGAACTGGTTCCCATGCAGCCTGAGCAGCTGAGCAGCAGAGAGATGGGGGTGTGGGGGTGGGGTGGGGATGTGGGGTTGATGCTCCCTGGAGGGACTCTCTGACAATGGTATCCATGCATCTCCTCTGCTTGATAGTTAATGACATGGCTATCTTAGCTGCAAGAGAGTCTGGGGGTGTGGCCTTGAGCTGGGTGGCTGTGTGTCTAATTAAAAAGCCTATCTAGGGCTGGAAGTGGTAGTGCACGCCTTTAATCCCAGCACTCAGGAGGCAGAGGCCGATGGATCTCTGTGAGTTTCAGGGTAGACAAGGCTACACAGGGAGACCCTGTCTTGAGAACAACAACAAAAACAACAAAAATAAAAAACTTAAGGAAATATAGGGCTGGAGAGATAGCTCATTAAGAGCACACTGGCAGAGGACCTGTGTT
The DNA here is from genome assembly GCA_902168405.1 of Peromyscus aztecus. NCBI lineage: Eukaryota > Metazoa > Chordata > Mammalia > Rodentia > Cricetidae > Peromyscus > Peromyscus aztecus. The sequence goes on from CABHPQ010159731.1 coordinate 2,928, forward strand.
CATTTCCTAGCACATACACGGTGTGGCTCATAACATCTGTAACACCAGTTTCAGGGAATTTGACACTCTCTTTTGAACTCTGAGGACACCAGGCATACACATGATACATATACATACATTTAGGCAAAACACGCATAAAAATAACTTTTTTTTTTTTTTTTTTTTTGGTTTTTCAAGACAGGGTTTCTCTGTGTAGCTTTGGTGACTGTCCTGGAACTCACTTGGTAGCCCAGGCTGGCCTCAAACTCACGGAGATCTGCCTGGCTCTGCCTCCCGAGTGCTGGGATTAAAGGCTTGTGCCATCACCGCCCAGCTAAAATAAACAACTCTTTAAAAAAAAAAAAAAAGCCCACCTTGGGCAGGTGAGATGGCGCCCACACCCAAGCCTGACAAGTTGAGTTTGATCTCCACGGTGGAAAGCTGGCTCCTGCATGTTATTCTTTGGCCCATCTGTACCTGACCCCTACCCCAACCTCTTGACTCCAGATCAGGCCTTGTGCTCTATCTTAAAGGCAGGGAGAGGAAAAGAAGCCATTTTTAGGTTGAGAGACTGGGCTGTTGTTTGTCCACAGGCCTGACCCAGGAACGGCATGAGCTCCTCAAGGGCACCTCAGGGTCACATTCTAGCAAAGCTCGTGTCCTCTCCTCGTCTCTCTCTAACGATGGCCCTCACTACTTTAGGTCTTACTCAGCAGCTCTGAGAGACTTCCCACCTTCTTTTGCACATCAGATGAGTGGCCACACCTGTCTCCTCACTGCTGAAGTAGGAGTAGGTGATGGAGACCAAACAGGACAGCTGAAAGAGAGGGGCTCAGTTCTAGACTCAGCCTGCCTGGGGTAAGAACTTCAGGGTGTTACCAGGACACACACTCTCCATCCCTGAATTTATCTTTTTTTTTCCCCATAGATTTCATGTCTCTATGTGGCTGCCAGGTGTTCTTTCCAGTTCTCAATTCCAGTCTTACACAGCTTTCAGTACCTTCATGTCTTAACATTTTTTTTCCACTAAGCCTAGCAGTGGTGGTGCACACCTTTAATCCCAGCACTCGGGAGGCAGAGGCAGGTGGATGTCTGAATTCAAGGCCAGCCTGGTCTACAGATCGAGTTCCAGGACAGCCAGGGCTACACAGAGAAACCCTGTCTTGAAAAACAAACAAATAAAAAATTATTTACTTTTATTCTATGTGTAGAAGAGTTTTGCGTACATGCATGTAATGTATGTGCACCACACGTGTGCAAGACCTGCAGAGGCCAGGAGAGGGTGTCCGATCCCCTGGAGCTGGAGTTACAGAGGTTGTGAACCACCAAGTGGGTGCTGGGAAACAAACCTGTGTCTTCTGCAAGAGCAGCCAGTGCTCTTAACCACTGAGCCATCTCTCCAGCCCAGCACCTTGATTTCAAAGAGCAAGTCTCAGTAAGCAGTACTCTAGTGACTCCCCAGCACATCACTTCCTTACAGTGTACTCAATAAGGAATCTTCTAGAAAAACAAAACAAAACAAAAACCAAAATACAAAAAGAGGAGGAACATGAGGAAGTCACTTAAAACTGAGAAAGTTCAGAAGATAGACTCTTACTAGCCCCCAAAGCCTGTGAGTTCTGGTTGGGATACCCTGATTGGCCAGACAGCTCTGAGCTGATCTTATAATTGGAACGTGACCATGACCAGGGAAGGGGGAAGGATGTTGGATGAATGAAGAAGAGGAAGAAGGTTATTATTTTACAGAGAGGAAACAAGCTTGCAGAATGGAAGGGTCATTAGGGTCACCCCTGGTTACTGCCGCTTGGGTTAGGGTCTGGAAGTCTGAGGGCAGGGTATGTGGCTAGCAGTCCCTAGAGTTTGGTGAACCTGAGAGTTAGGGGTCTGAGTACGTGCTGTTGGCAAGCAGAATGTGGCAGAGAGGTCAGCAAGGTTCTATGAGGACCCCCCCCCCCCCAGAGGGTAGAGCTCTTCCTGTGTTTTTCAGATCACCCCACAAGATCATGGGGGCCAACCCACTCACTGGGTGCACAGCCCCGGGTTGCCTCAGGCTAGGCCCTGGTGTATTCGGAGACTCCTCCTCTACAGGTTAAACTTCTGACACTCGAGGTGGCAGGTGGCAGGTGTCACAAGTCACTTGTGACATTTTTTCTTCTCGTGCTAATCGAAATGGCAAGAGGTGTGAAGCCAAGACCAGAAGCTCAGTGTTGTCGTTTTCGGAAGACAGCCATGTCCTGAGGCAGAAGGCCCAAGCAGAAGCCATGCGCACAAGTTAGGACTGATGGCTTCTGGGGGCAGAAACCTGATTCCCCCAGCTTGAGCAGGAAAGGGAAGGGATCAGAGGGCACTGTGAGCTCTGGACCTTTACAAGAAAGCTCATGAGGGCTCAGGATCTCTAGAACCAGGCAGACCCTGTAGGATTCTTTTACCTGCCTCAGTGATAGAACCTTAGAGTCTTGGGCATGCTAGGAATGGACTCGACCCCGGAACCACACCTCTGTTCCTCTCCAGCCACCTTCTAATCTTGCTTCCGTGTACCTTTAGTTTATTTGTTTGTTTGTGTTTGTTTGTTTCAAGACAGGGTTCTCTGTGTTAGCAGTCCTGGCTGTCCTGGAACTCACTCTGTAGACCAGGCTGGCCTTGAACTCACAGAGATCTGCCTGCCTCTGCCTCCCGAGTGCTGGGATTAAAGGCATGCACCACCACCGCCCGGCCTGTGTACCTTTTAATCAGCCACTGACTTCGTCCTTTCACCATGGGAGCTGCTGGCAGCTTTTCTATTCCTTTCTTCCTTCCCTCCATCAAGTTACCAGGGTCTCATACAGCCCAGGCTTGTCTTAGACTCGCTATGTAGCTGACACTGGGCTTGAACTCCTAACCCTCCTCCTGTCTCTACCTCTCAGGTGCTGGGATCTCAGGCATATGCCCTTCACCTGGTATTCAGGCCAGCACTTTTTCTGTCCTGTATTTCCAACCAACTTGGACAGGCTCACCTGTTTCAGGCTCTTGCTGAAATTCCAGTAGCTCAGGAAAGGGACTCATCCCTTACCCTAGGCCAACTGCCCACTTTGAATTGACCTCCTTAATACGGCACAGGGCCCTACACATCGTCCAGCTTGGGTGGGGGCCCACTTGGACTGACAACATGCCCTGGGCCTAAGTTATCTCAGAACAAGGCAGCTCTCTCAGACTGTCTTGAGGGGAAGGTAGGTTCCAGAAAGAATACTATATAACTCACCCCCTGTCCACCAAGCCATACCAAACAGGCCCTTTGGGAGGAGCCTGGGCTTGACCAGCTGAGCTGGGGAGGACCTTGGGCTCCCATGTGGCCTGCAGCCAAGTCTGGTTTATTCCCCCAGCGTTTTGAGAAGCTGCAGTTGGCTGCTAGCATTTGCAAGTCAGGGTTTCACATTAAAACCTCATTTCTGACTCCTTTAAAAATAGAATTCGAGCCACTCTGGGTCTGAAGTGTGAAATTCATGACTCCGAGCGAGACTGTGGCAAGGAGTGTGTTGACTGGACTCCAACCAGAGCCTCTGAAGTCCCCAGAACAGCTGCCTCTGTCCAATGTCCACCACCAAGTGTTCTGTAGCTGGGGATGGTTGGGGTGGGGGTGTGGGGTGTGGGGTGGCGGTGCGTGCTGGGGATTCATCAAGCCCTCTGGTCTCAGACTGGGATCTCTTTCCATTCTCATGGTGGGCCTTGTTACATAAATGTTCATTCACCTTTGTTCTTTCCAGAAAGAGCCGCGAAGGTTTCAGCTGATCCCTCTCATGTCTCCAAGGAGGAAACGCAAGTGGTCCTCAACTCACTGTGGTCTGACACATTTCCAGTGTTGTGACCATTCACAGAACATAGCACATGGGCTGGGGGTGGGGTGGGGGATAGCTCTGTTGCTGGAGTGCTCGCCTCGTGTGCACAAAGCCTGGCATTCAATCGCTATGCTAGAAACTGGGCATAACGACTTACTGCTGTTAATCTCAGCACTTGAAGAGGTAGAGGCAGGAGGGTCGAGAGTTCAAGGCCAGATTGGGCTACGTGGGAGAGACCCTGTCTCAAGAACAGCAGCAAAACAAACAGAACCCCAGTAGACAGTCAATAGAAAGCATACTTTCAGTTTTTCTTGCTATTGTTATTGCTTTGGTTTTTTTTTTAGAGACAAGGTCTCATTGTGTAGACTTGGCTGTCCTAGAATTCACTTTACAGACCAGGCTGGCATTGAACTCACTGAGATCCACCTGGCTCTGCCTCCCGAGTGCTAGGATTAAAGGCGTGCACCACCACCACCACCACCCGGCATCTTCTCCAGGTTTTAAATGGATGAAGCTCCTCTCCCTTTAAGGCGCGACGTGCTGTCTGCCTCCACGCACTGTCCCTCAAATTGTCTGACCCTCTTAATGTTCTTCTACGTCATCCGGCCGCCGCCGTGGTGACGAGGCTCTCTCCCAACGAAGCTCATTCTGGAGGGCAACCGCTCTCAGCTCCTTTCTCAGCCGACCCGCATTTCTTTTGTTATCACAAGGCGATGTATGACATCACTTACATCTTATGACAGACTCATTGTGATGTCACCCTGTCATGCGTCTTGAAGTGTTTGTCCTCTTGAAAAGCTTATCCCTACCATAATACTGTTATTGTCCTCGAGTTTCCTGATGGCCGGAGAGAAAAGAGAAACATGAGGAAGTCTGACGATGATTATTTTACATGAGAGAGGAAGTGACTCTTCTCGGAAGGTGTGTTTTCTGCCTCTCAACGGTGGAAGGACGTGTTCCTGATGGGATAGAAAGAGCAACAGAGCCAAGTGTATCCTCAGCATTTCTTTCTTTTCTTTTCTTTTCTTTTCTTTTCTTCTCCTTTCTCTCTCTCTCTCTCTCTCTCTCTCTCTCTCTCTCTCTTTTTTTTGGGTTTTTCAAGACCGGGTTTCTCTGTGTAGCTTTGCACCTTTCCTGGAACTTGCTCTGTAGCCCAGGCTGGCCTCGAACTCACAGAGCTCCACCTGCCTCTGCCTCCCGAGTGCTGCGATTAAAGGTGAGTGCCACCACCACCTGGCTTTCCTCAGCGTTTCTTATGGGGTAAGGAGGTGTGGCGACCTATAGCCACAGGCCAGTACTGGTGGAGGCAAAGTTTTTCCATTCACCTGGGCATGCCAGAGGACAGGGCAGGGAACAGCCTGAAGCCAGGGCCTGATAACAGGAAACCCAACAAAACTGGAGATTGAAGTGGCATATTCTCAGACAAGCTGGCAGAATCCACAGAGCATTTCCGTGTGCCAGGCACCGACATTACAGATGAGTCAGGCCAGATACATGTCCCCTGCCAACACCTGGCCCTGGACTCAGCTCTGTCACGTTCTCTGTGGACACCTATTTATTTTCTCTTTTTGGCTGTTTTTCAAGACAGGGTTTCTCTGTGCAGCCCTGGCTGTCCTGGGACTCGCTCTGTAGAGCAGGCTGCCCTTGAACTCAGAGCTCTGCCTGCCTCTGTCTCCCGAGTGCTGGGATTAAAGGTATTCACCACCACCACCACCACCACCAGGCCAGAGGTTATCTTTTCAAGTACAGCTTAGACCCAGGAGAAAACCTGATCAACTTCCGGCTGCCACCTCCTTGTCACCCCACCAGTAACTTATTTCTGCCCTAGTTTATATGTGATTTATTGACGTCATGGAGAAGCGTCTGGTCATGGTGACCAGTAGGCCTGGTGTTCAAGCAGGGACCCCGGGGGCTTACCAGGGGCTGCCATCTGCTTAGAGACCAAGTTGGCAGGGGATTTTTTTTTCAACTGCTATAGGAGGTTTCGCAGAGTCCCAGGAGCTGGCAGGGCATGGCAGGGTGGGTGTGTATGGGCTCAGCCCAGAGTGAGAGGCCAGGGAATGAGAATGTGCAGAGTCCAGGGAGGAATGAATACAATGTTCAGCTTGCAGCCGCCCAGAGGGCAGGACAGGCTTCTCTTTGTCCCTCCCCCTCTCTTCTCCACTGTGCCTGAGCTCGAGGGCTGCAAGAGGCTGAAAGACCAGCTTCGAGAGCAGAGCGGAGGCTGTCAGCATCCTCTAAAAGGGGGCCACGGGAGTTGGACACGGTGGCGCACGCCCTTAAGCCCAGCACTCAAGAAACAGAGGCGGGTGGATCTCTGTGAGTTCGAGGTTAGTCTGGTCTACTAACCTCGAGCAAGTCCCAGGACTACCATGGCTACACAGAGGAACCCTGCCTTGAAAAGCAAGAGCAACCAACACCCCCCCCCAAAACAAAACAAAACAAAACAAAACAAAACAAAGTCACAGCCACGGGGGCTGGGGAAATACTCCACAGGTAGAAATGCTTGTTGTGTAAACATGAGTTGCCCTCCCAACACCCACATCCAAGTCAGGTGTACCTGTAAGGGAAACCGAGATGGGAAGTTCCTGGGAGCTCACAGGGCAGGCAACCCAGCTAAATCGGTGAGCTCCACGTTCATTGAGAGACTGTCTCAGAAAAATAAGATGGAGAGTGATTGAGGAAGACATCCAACATTGACCTCTGACCTCTGCATGCAGGCACACACCCATGCAAGCACAACCTGTCCATACGTACACACATGTGAACAGGGCCGAGCCAATGGTGGCCACAGTGTCAGTTAACAATCTTTCCAGAGGACCCAGGTAGGCAGATCCTCTCCCTCTCACCCCCCCCTAAAGTGAGAGCCTCAGAACTTGAAGTATGGAGACCTGGGTGTCTCGCCAATGACTCACTGTGCGACCGTAGCAAGTCCAGTTTCCCTTTTGGTTCTGCGACTTTGAACAGCTTTCCCCAGCTTCGTGGAAGCCAAAAGAAATTATAGGGGTGAATAGGCAAGAAAATAGGAATTCCAAGGCCACAACTGTGCGTGTGTATGTCTGGCTGAATTCACGGTTTTACACACGCTATGTACACAATCTACTACCAAGCTATCCCTAGCTCCAGAGATCCCAATTTTCATGGCTTACATCCAGTGAGTGCAACATAGCCTAACAGTTAGGCTTCCAAGTGAAGTTAAGCTTCGAAGCTCCCTGAGGTCATTCTTACAGCAACCCGTGAGTCTACATCACTGCTTACCAAATATCCCTGGCTCCCCAGCTCTCAGTATGCAGTAGGATTTTACTTTCCTACCTTCGTGTGATAGGTGGGTCATCCTGCTAGTTCTGGGCAATGAGTTGTAATTAGGCCAAAGCCTCTAGTAGCTGGCAAGGGGTTCACTAACCTTCAGTTTGTCACAATCACTAGCAATGCTCTGAAAGGCTCTATCAGGTCCTGGAGTGGAGATGACACCGAACTTAGCTGGTCCACGGTGTTGTGGACAGGAGGCATGAGTGAGAAACCAGCTTTCGGTGTTATAAGCCCCGAGGGTTTTGGAATGGTTTGTTACCCATGCTGTCTAATCCAACCCCCATTACAGGACAAAGCGGAGCTCAGAGGGATGAAGGCATGTTCAAAAGCACATGGCTGCAGAATCACAAGTTTGAGAAATCTCATAGCCAGGGCCTCTTGTCAGGGAGTGGAGGTCTCCGTCCTTGGAGGACACTTGCCAATTTCTCAGTCTTTGATGGGAAAGTGCACGGATGTAAAGGAGGGCATTGCCACCTTCGGCCACTAGAGGGCAGCTAGACCCAAGTTTGCAATGGCTGGACAGGCAGTGAACTCTACAAAGCCCCAGACTGTAAAAACTGTGGGTGGCCACCAGTAACTGAAAGTGGAGGTGGTAAAAATTGCAAAAGGTTTCTGAATGCACAACCACCACAAATTAATTCAAAATCAAACTCGAAACGAATCTGTCATGTTTCTGGCCAGTTCCTGTGTGTTGGCTGGGCGTACTCTCACTGTCCACCCTTGGCATTGAACATTCAGTGTGCACACTTTGACCTGCACATGCCGGCACTCCATATTCCACCAGTGAATGCCACCTGAAGCCTCACGGGGACGATGGTATATTATACGTTGCAGTGTTTTTAGTGCTCTCATAGATGGGAAGCGACGTCGGTGTCTTTTCTCATCGCCTAAGGATAAAACTTGCCCCGTCCATAGCAGTGCGTAAACCCAGGTGCTGGAGCGCTCATCCACAGTCGAATCCTTCAGCAGTGGAGGCCCGAGGAGCAGAAGCTCAAGGTCATTCTTGGACGTTTAAGGCCAACTTGGCATACGTGAGAACCTGTCTAAAACAAAACACCGCTGTTTCTGTTGCTGTCTGGAGTTTCAAAGAGTCATTAAGGAGAATTTGACTTGGGAGTAGAGAAGCATTTCTAATAATTCCTGAACACATTCCTGCCATTATTATACTTTGGGTTTATGCAAAGTGGCATTCTCAGCATTGTGAATTATAAAATCAAAATATAGGACAGGCATGGTGGTGAACACCTTTAATCCCAGGACTCGGGAGGCAGAGGCAGGCAGATCTCTGAGAGTTTGAGACCAACTTGGTCTACAAAGAGAGTTCCAGAACAGCCAGTGCTGTTAAACAGAGAAACCCCATCTTGAAAAAAAAAATCAAAATATCCATCAAGTCTAAAAAATACTGAAGATGCTTTACATTCTACAGCATTGAGTAAACAGCTAAGATTTAGTTCTTTATGTAAAAATAAACAGTCATATCTATCTCATTAGTATGTAAATTTGCTGTCTTTAACAAATGGTAAAATTTTATGTGTACCAAAGAATTGTTTTGTTTTTTATTTATTTTCTATATATGAGTGCTCTGCCAGAAGAGGGCATCCGATCCCATTATAGATGGTTGTGAGCCACCATGTGGTTGCTGGGAATTAAACTCAGGACCTCTGGAAGAGCAGCCAGTGCCCTTAACCACTCAGCCATCTCATCAGCTCCCTCCCCACCAAAGAGTTGCTTTAAAACTTCTTTTTCTTTTTCTTTCTCCCCCACCTCAACCCCCCCCCCCAGCTGAGGACCGAACCCAGGGCCTTGTGCTTGCTAGGCAAGCACTCTACCACTGAGCTAAATCCCCAACCCTAAAATTTCTTTTTCAAATTAATGTTATTTATTTTTTGTGGTTCTGGGGATTGAACTCGTGGCCTTAATACATGCTTGTTGAGTGCTCTGCCACTGCACTATACCCCAGGTCAAATGAATCTCTCTGAATTATTTATCAGTAAGTACTGGGTTTATATACTTACATTATATACCTGTACACATGAGGTTGAATACACGTTTCCTGCCTACAGGGGCTGCAGATGACAAAATCCTAAACAGCTTGCTCGGAGCCAGCCAACACTGGAGGGGAAGGAGAGAGGCAGCCCGGCATGTGGAAAGCAGAGATGGACGAGACTCAGGTCCTGCTCTGAAAGGAGGGAGGAGGGAGGATTCTAGATCTTTAGGCTGGAAGAAATCGCATGAGGGCATCTAATCTCTAACTGAAAAGACAGCTGAGACCTAGGAGTCCTCCTCTTCCTCCTCCTCCTCCTCCTCCTCCTCCTCCTCCTTGAGACAGGGTTTGTGTTGCCCTGGCTGTCCTGGAACTCACTCTGTAGACCAGGCTGGCCTCAAACTCACAGAGATCCACCTGCCTCTGCCTCCCGAGTGTTGGGATTAAAAAACGTGTACCAGAACCGCCCAGCCTAGCAGACAGCAGTCTCATAGTGAGTGGTCAGGCAAGGAGACCACAGGGCCCCTGACTCCAGCTCAGGCTGCTTGATCCCCAGGAGGTAACGTAATGGAGCATGGATGGGCTCTACAGAGCTTGCTCCCCAGGTTGTCCAGGCAGATTTTGTGTCTTCCCCAGCCACTTCTTTCTTTCCTCGGGGCCTCAAAACATGTAGGGAGCGGGGAGAACTCAGACAGTGCCCCTCCCCCCTTCCACTGTGATTTCTTGCAGGTTGCCCTGGTAACCAGAGCATAGCCAGCTTTGGAAACCTAAAGCTTGAAGGGGAGAGAACGGATGAGAGGGGAGGCTCCCAGGCCCACATAGTCACCATTTAGTCACTGTACAGAAACATACTCAGTGATTCTTGCCAGGTCCTTGGACCCGGAGAAGAGTAAGAGCCAGCTCCTTCAGAACTGTGCTGTCCAGTACAGTAGACACACATTCAAATGAAATCAAATGAAATAGTCAGGTCCTTGGTCATCAGAGAATCATGATGAGTGCTCAGGAGCCACCTGTGGCTAGTGGCCATTTTATTGGGCACTGGAGATATAGAACATTTCCATTATCACAGAAAGTTCTATTGGCCAAGCCAGAAGGTCACTCGCCAAGGAGAGTAGTACATAGGACCCCACAGTGTTGTGGGGGTACAGTGTCCTCATTGGCAAAAAGCAAGCGACAAGGTGATAATTAGGAGACATGCCAGGAGAATGTTTAGCTTAGCTCCTGGGTCAGAGTGAGTGTCTGGGGGATGTCCCTGTCATGGACTCTGTGGCTAATACTGTGAGGATCTGCTTACATATCTGTCTTCCTGAGCAGACTCTGAGCCTGGCTCAGTGCCTGGCACAAAGTAAGTATGCAGCCAATGGTGGCTCTTCCCACCATGGTCCTTATTACACCATTGTGTGACAGAGGCAGCCTGGTGCTGGGGCACACAGGAAAGGGTACCTATTCCAGTCCAGTGGCCAGGCTGCTGAGAATCAGCCTCACCAGAGCCAGCTTGGATGGATTTGTGGATTTCTTTGAGGTATGGGCCAGGGCCAGCTACCTTCATACCCTGAGTCTTAGTCTAGGATCTGTCTGGAGCAAATTGGATCTCAGAGAATGATTTTGAAGGGTATAGATGCATACTCAAAAATTGCAACTTGAGGCAAGAACTCAGGAGCATGGGCACAGGCGGCTCCAGGGTCACCAGACTTTAGGGGGTTGCAGAGGGAAGGCGGGAGGGAAGTTGGCATGGGGCAAATGATGGCATCATCATTGGAGTAACCCTGTTCTCTCTTACTGGCGATACCTCTCAAGGCGCCAGTCAAGGGTTAGGTGGAAAACCAGGGCATCCCCTCCCTGTGTGGCCCTGTGTTCAGGGCAGCTCAGCTGGCTGACTCCCATAACTCTGTAGGATTCCAGAGACTCAGAGCAGCCATTCACTGCCACCCACTCTCCAGCCAGACCTTTCCTGCCCAGAGCCCAGCCCAGCCACTGGGGATGTAGCTAGAGGGACAAGTCAGGACAGAGGTGGGTCCCTCAGCTTGTGCACTGTGACGGGAAGGTTGAATGAAAGCCCCCCTCCCTCCCCAGAGGACCCAGGGAAAAGAGGTCTCTGAGACAGGCCACATGGATGGCCTCTGGGTGCAGAGGAGGGGGCGGGGTCTGCAATTGGTCCAGCTTCTCTGACTGAAAACTACTGGCCACTTTTCTGCCCCTTTTCTGTCTTCCGATCAAGGTAGGTGTAGTGTGTGTGTGTGTGTGTGTGTGTGTGTGTGTGTGTGTGTGTGTG
>CABHPQ010159732.1:0-17730 GCA_902168405.1 Peromyscus aztecus
GCACATCAGGATTAATCTTTCGGGTTCCGTGCACATTTAGATGAAATCCAGGTAGAGGAAAACCCCCTTCCCTGGCTCTTTCTGTTCCTTCCTCCTCTCCCTCCATTTTCTCTTCTCTTCTTCCTTCCTTCCTTGAAATGTTGAGAAGTGACTCTAATCCTGACCAACCATTGGGGGGAAAATACTAGCTTCACTTTTTCTCTTTTTTTCCATCCTTTATACTTAATATGAAAACACAATTTTCTTACAGTAGTTCCTGATTTACATTTCTGCTCCATTGGTGGGTTCTCCCTTGGTGTTCAGCAACATCTCACTCCTAATGACTATTTATAGCCTCCCAGGGTTCTGTGGCCCTAAGTATCACCACGGAATTTATCAGAGTTCTTGCCTATTCTGATTGCTTGGGTACACCTGCTGTGGGATTTATAGCCTTGAAAATAAGTACCAAACACCTAGTGGCTTCTGAACTTTTTTCTTTTTAAATAAGTCTTTCAAGCAGGTTGCTTTCCACCCTTCCCTCCTTAGGAGGCCCACAGTGGCTGCTTCTACATGATGTTGAATCATCCAGATGAAAAGTGAAAATTCTGTCAATCTCCTGTGCTCAGCTGTGGTTTAATGTAAGAGGCATTTGTATGGTGGTGTGATGAAAGGAGAATGGGGGTTGGGAGAAGGAGCTGGATCTTTGCCTCCCACGGCCTCCTGTCTCTCATCCTGAATCACAAGACTCGTTTATCCTACTGTCGCTACCTTGTGACTCAAAGAGGCAGTACCTGCCCATGAGACCAAATGTGGGTATTCGGTTCTCCTGTCCCTCATTTTGTCTCCTGCACTCTGTCCTGTGCACATGGTCCTCCTAAGCACCCTTCTGCAGTCATTGAACAAAAGTTCAAAGTTTGTTGCATACATTTACTCTTTTACTATTCACAGAAAAAATAGGAATCCTCTGTGCTAGAATGATGGAGGATGCATTCTGTTGTGTCTATCTCTTAAAGGCAAGGAAAATATAAAGAACAAGAACTTTCTAATGAAACGTGGCAGATAAATTATCTAAGCTATAATTGTTTGTTCCAACTGTGATGTAAAGAAGTAGGGGAATGGACACAGACTCCATGCCGGGCAAAGCCAGTGTGTGTGGCCAATGTGGCAACTGGATGGTTTCAGGACTACCTATGAGATAGTGCTGGTCTTCTCTATAACCTCAGGACCAATAGTCCTGGGCGCTGGGTAAGTGGCGTGTCTGGGATGGTTTTAGGACTACCTATGAGACAGTGCTGTTCTTCTCTATAACCCCAGGACCAATAGTCCTGGGCACTGTCTAGGATGGTTTCAGGAGAGCTTAGTTTGTTGTATCATCTGAGTTTACCTTCAAAGCAGCTACAAGCCTACAGTGTATCCCTTGGGACTGAAGGGTGGGCTCTACGGTTTTTCCTGTTGAGCTGATGTGCATCTAGAATGAGGCCTTTTATTATGACTTCAGTATCAAGAAGACTTGAGTTGGTAATGCAATAGGACTTGAAAGCTAGAGTTTCCCTGCAGTAACTCAGACCTTCCTGGGAGTCTTCTGTCACGCTCAAGTTGACATGACTTAGCCTACTCTCCTTTTCATCCTTGCTTAACCCACCTCTTTATCCTTTATGAAGTTCATTCTGTTTCCGTAGAGTTCCTAGTCTCTAGCCACCACCATGCTTCTCTGGGAAAATTCTTGCATTCTGGGAGAGATGTGTACTTTAAGATCACACCATGCTTACTGGAGATCCAGCCTGCTTCCTGTCACAAGAGGAAGGAAAGGGCTTGTCAAGGCCTCATGGATGATAAAGGAATTCCCTTACACTACAGCCAGCAGCTCACGGTACTGAGAGGTGCTTATCCTGACTTCTAGAGATAGTTTGTTATTCCACTGTCTCCTCTTTTCCCGGCCTAATATAGGCTCTGAAGTCTCTAATGCTTAGTGAGAATTTTTCTAATTTTCAGATTGTGGCTATTTGGGTTTTTCTTTAACAGTCATTATAATCTATTCATGATATGCTAACTCTGTGTACTTCTTCAAAACTCTTATCCTCCACTTTGCTCTTTGGGGATAGTCCTTTCTAATTGTATCATCCTCATGCCCTTCATGTAAGTTCTTTGTTTCTGCTTCTAGATATAATGCAAATGTGCTATTTTCCCATACCCAGCAACTTCCGCAGCAGCTATATCATTTTCTACGAATTACCCTCAACACTGTCGTACATCTTTACACAGAAGTATATCATATCTAAGGGTGTGTGGAGAACTTTAGCTTCTCCAAAGATATTGTAAAGCATATCATCAGCACTAACATCAGCCTAGCCAACCACTTAAGATCGTCAGTGGAAAATACTAGGAAGGTGGGATGTGTGTATACATTTATTATTGTTATTTTGATGCAGATTTTGTCCTGTAAATTCATAACAAGATCCTACCCAAAGTTGCTTGCCTGCCTTGTGGGCCAGATAACAATGGACAAATAACACTAGTGAGCAAGAAATTCTGTGCTTTGGACTCGCTGAGGGAAATTTACAGTGATTTCCAATTGCAGCAATATTTCAGAAATGATTGATTACTATGGCTTATTGACTCTGATTGCAAATCTTCCCACCCGGGGTCTTTGTCTCTTTTCTCTGACACTTCTGAAAGAGTTGGTCACAGGAGTCAGCAATCCTCCTGAACCTCCCACTCAGAATTTTAAGAGCTGACATGGAGGACTTGTTGTATCCCAGGGGACACCTTCACTCTTTTCCATGTGCTTCTAAGCAAAGAGGAAGCCATTGGACATCCGGACACCTGAGCAAGTGACAGCAGAAGTTGGTCTGTGCAGAGACCAGGAGTGGCAAAGAGTCACACTCTCTTCCTTTCTTCACTTCCCTTCAGGGCCACTGCATGGGTGTCAGGGAAAAAGGAAGCAGCTTGTTGATATCTCCAACTGGTATGTGATGAGAGGAGAATCAGACTGCCAAACCGCTGACCTGGCTTTCTGCTTATACTCAGATAAAACATGCGCATACTGGTCCATGTGCCTGTATTAGCTTCTCTCTTCTTTAATTTCCAACTCTCAGCTCCATTCATTCCAGTTTATTAGGAAAGCACCCCTCATCCAGTTCTGCAAGCTCAGGTTCCCAATGATAGCAAGTATCTGCCCTCAGCAGCAATGGCTAGAGCAGAAACTTTACACTTACTGTGTATGTATTCGCTTCTTTTCCCTAGAAGGCCATAAACTTCATGAGGCCAGGAGAAAGTCTGTGACTTAGATTACCACGGCATCCCCATCCCCTAGCACAGTGCCTGAGACACGATAGGCAGAGAGTCTGCATTTGTTGTTAGACTTAATGCAGGGAAGGTGTCACCAAAGAAACTGGAATGGAAATCTTTGTTCCAGGGCTATGTTGGGAATGTCACCATTAAGCAAATGTGTGGACTATAAGGTGAGGCATGGCTCCAGGAGAAAACAGCATACTTTGGATTCAGGGATCTCTCTGCAGAACCGCTCAGACACTATGTGAATGAATTTTTACTGAAACTGTTAACTGGGGTGCTTTGATTGGTTTGTGGGGGGAATGGGTGACCCATGTTGCATGTACTTCTTTCAAATAATCACAGTGAAATGTAGCTAGCTTCTCCGTTGTCCTTTGGACCTCCTGGGATATATCAACAAAATGATTAGGCTGTTCAGGATTAATCTGTCGCTTTTGGCCTCCATTTTCTTTCCTGTAGTCAGCAGGTGGGAATGTAGGGGCAGTTTTGATCTGTGTTGGAGACAGGTAACAGGACACTTTGAACTTCCTGATTTCTCCAGCAGTTCATTCTTTCTGCTCTTCTTCCCTTTCACTGAGCCTTCCTGCCAAACACATCACACCTTCTTTTCGCAGCGCCTGATTCCTGCTGTCCTTGAAAGCATTCTTTGATCTTCCTCCTTTTTGTCAGCAATTCATTTTGGTGGAGTTGCTCAATGAATTACTGGTAACTGCTCTTATCAGAGTCTGAAATTATATCCCTAGGGATCCTTTGTAGCTTCCTTGTTTCAATGAATATTCAAGTACTTGTCCAAGAAGTCTCTTTCCCACTGCTGAATAGTTTATCTTTGGCCTATATAACACATCCAGTAGCATATGTGCATAGACAAACGTTCACATACGTGCACATATAATGTGATTACATTGGAGAAGTTATCATTGATATTGTTCACTTGCTGACAGTCTTGATTCATATATGCATATTACAGTGAAGTGGGCAAGCTATTACGAAAGTGCTAATAACACCATCCTCAATTGATAGATATTTATTGAGTACTTCTCTTGTGACATACACTTGTTCACTAGTCACTGGGGGTATAATGGTCAAACATAGTAAATGTCTATACTAAGTTTATCATAAAATAGGAGTGACTGAAATTAACAATAATTTACAACAATAAATGTAAATTTATGAAAATAGGGGCTAGTACATGGAAGTAGATGTGGTAATCCAAGAGATTTTTTAATTTGATTTTTTAATTTAAGAATTTTTTTATTCATTTTACATACCAGCTACAGATCTCCCTCTCATCCCTCCTCCCACTCCCCCTAGCCTTTCCTCCCAACCCCCCCCCATCCCTTCCTCCAAAAGTGTAAGTCCTCCCATAGGGAGTCAGCAAAGACTTGTACATTCAGTTGAGGCAGGACCAAGCCCCTTCCCCCTGCATCAAGGCTGAGCAAGGCATCCACCATAGGTAAAGGGCTCCACTAAGCCATCTCATGCACCAGGGATAGATCCTGATCCCGCTGCCAGGGTCCCCTCAAACAAACCAAGCTACAGAACTATCTCCCATATGCAGAGGGCCTAGTGATTTGGTACCATGCATGTTCCACAGCTGTCGGTCTAAAGTTCATGAGTTCCCAAGAGCTTGGTTCAGTAGTCTTTGTAGATTTTCCCATCATGATCTTGACCCCCCTCCCCCTTGCTCATATAATCTCAAGAGCATTTGTTCTTCAGTGGATGAAGAATGATAAGGTGTGTATTTGGCAACATTGGACAGGCTGATGGAAGTTACAACTGTTCTACATTAGCACCTGCTCTGTTCTGTTAGTCTGCAGATGGCTTCCCTGTGAACAAGGTGGTGGGTCCAAAGGGACAGCAGCCGAAACCATAAATGAACAGGCCACAAGAGGGAAACAGGTCTTTTCAGTTGATCTTTTGGTACACATAAATCAGTTTCTCCATAGAGATTGAGGGAATAGTCCTTTGTGTCTCTCATGAGTCTCTTTTCTGGAGAAGAAAAGTAGAAACGGATTCAGTACTGGTTATTCCAATTCTCTTATGATGATCTGTTTCTGGGTCAACCCACAATTGTATGTATGACAGGAGAGAACAGGCAGAACTCATCCCACAATTAGACAAGACACATGATATCCAAGTATGCTTCTCTGTTGCTGTGGTAAAACACTGACCAAAAACATCTAGGAGAAGACAAGCCTTATTTGGTTTATACTTTACATCACAGTTCATCATCAGGGGAAGTCAAGGCAGAATTTCAAGCAGGAGCAGAGGCAAGAATCATGGAAGAATGCTTTTTACTGGCTTTCTCCCCTGAATTTGTCAACTACCTTTTTTATACAACCCAAGGCCACATGTCCAGTGGTGGTACTGCCCGCAGTTGGTTGGGACTTCCACATCAATCATTAACCAAGAAAATGCTTCCATATACTTTCCTATAGGCCAGTCTGATGGAGGCAATTCTTCTGTTTTATTGAAAAATTTTTTCATACAATATATTCTTATCATGCTTTCCTCTCTTCCAGTTCCTCCTCAATCCTCACAATTTCCCCCACTCACCAAATCCATGCCCTTTATCTCTCTCTTTAGAAAACAAACAGGTAAACAGAAAAACAAAACAAAATTTAAAAAAGAAATGAAAAAGAAAAAAGAACACATACACACAGAAATAAAATTAAAAAAAAAACAAAACCCACAAAATCACAAAATTGGAAAACATAATACGTATGCAAAAGACCACTAAGACAAAAACGCCCAAACAAAACATGATGAAACAAAAGTCTACAAAAATACCACCGAGTTCATTTCATGTTGGTTATCTACTGTGGGGCATTGGGGATTAAGTGTGGATAACATGTCCAATGAGACTCTACTGGAGGAAAGAAATTTTTCCTTTGCAAGTGGATGCCAATTGAAGGTAACTTCTTGGTTAGGAGTGGTAGCCTGAGTCCACTTCCCCATCTCAGCACTGGGACTCTATATGGCTTGAACCTGTGGAGGTCCTGTGCATGCTGCCACAGTCTCTGTGAGTTCGTATGTGCCACAATCCTGCTGTGTCTGGAAGACACTGTTTCC
Source organism: Peromyscus aztecus (assembly GCA_902168405.1). Taxonomy (NCBI): domain Eukaryota; kingdom Metazoa; phylum Chordata; class Mammalia; order Rodentia; family Cricetidae; genus Peromyscus; species Peromyscus aztecus. The sequence continues at coordinate 6,343 of CABHPQ010159732.1, forward strand.
TTGAAGTCATGCATCTACTTTGGCTCTTTAATCATTCTGCTTCCTCTTCTGTATAGCTCCACAAGCTTCGAGGGCAGGGCTTTGATGAAGAAATCCCATTTGGAATTGAGTATTCTGAGGTCTTTCACTCTGTTTACATTGTCCAATTATGGGTCTCTGTGTTAGTTCTCATCGACTGCATGAGGAATCTTCTCTGATGATTGCTCAAAAAGGCTCTGATCTATGGGATCTGATCTGATCTATAGCAGAATGTCCTTAGGAGTCATTTTATTGCTATGTTCCTTTAGCAGAACATTAGTATTTGGTTTTTTTGCTTAGACCCATGGCCTATCCAGTTTCTGGTTCTTGGCCACAGTAACAGTTCCAGGCATGGGTTCCATCTCATGGAGTGTGTCTTAAATCCAAGTGGAGGGTGATTGGTTACTCTCACATTTGGGTCACTATTGCACCAGTGTATCATGCAGGCAGGTCACTCGCTATTGTAGATTGGAGGGTTGGTGGTTACTTTTCTCCTCTGGTAGGATGCAGAGTACCTTCCAGCACCATGAACACTAGTCAGAAGAGATGAAGATCCAGTTAGGCTCCAGTACAACTTCTCCATGTTCCACGAGATCTGTAAGTGTTATTGTCTTAATAGGGCCTTACCATCAGCTTATGGAGAGAAGTCAATATCCTTGGTAGTAGCCTAAGATGTTTGGAGGTTTTCATGAGACCCCTTTAGCCAATGATTCAATGAGAAGTAACCCACACCTTGCACTGGAGGTTTTACTTGGTGATAAAAAATGTCCAGGTGAGGCAGTGGTGACTCCATTTATATTTCCTTAATATATGTATATATTTGAGGAAGCTTCTACAGCAATGAGTTTCCATATGACCCCTCAAATGGCCCTTAGTGTTGGTTGTCCTTCCCCGTATTTCTTCTCTTACCCCTCTTTTTCCATCTCCCTCCCCACTCAATTCTGCCACTCCAGGCTCTTCCTTTTTCACATATTCTATTACCCTTCCTCGGAGTATCCTTTACTTCTCACTAGTCCCTTATTTGATACCCAACCTCTGTGGTTATATGGATTGTAATACATTCATCAAAGACTTAAAATTTAGCATCCACATATGAAAGAAAACTTACAATATTTGTCTTTTGGGGTCTGAGTTACCTCACCCAGGATTATTCCATCCATTTACCTGTAAATTTCTTTTTTTAAACATCTGAGTAATATTCTGTTGTGTAATTGTACTACATTTTCATTATCCATTCCTCAGCTGATGGTCATCTAGGCTGCTTCCAATTTCTGACTATTAAGAATAAAGTAGAAATAAACTTAGATAATCAAATATCTCTGTAGTAGGATGTAGAGTCCTTTGGGTATATGCCCAAGAGACACATAGCTGGATCTTAAGGTAGAACTATTTCAAGCTTCTTGAGGTAGAATTATTTCAAGCTGCCATAGTAGAATTATTTCAAGCTGCCATAGTGTCTGTAAAAGTATGTACTCTCACCATCAATGAATAAGTGTTCCTCTTTGCCCACATCCTCACTAGCATGAGCTATCATTTGTTTTATTGATCTTGACCATTCTGATGGAAGGTAGATGAAATACCAAAGTAGTTTTGATATATGTTTACCTGATGATTAAGGATGTTGAACATTTCTTTAACTGTTGCTCAGACATTTGTGTTTTGTCTTTGGAGAACCCTCTGCTTCATTCTGCATTCCACATTTAATTGGATTATTTTCTTGATGTCCTTTTTTGTTAGCAATTTATATATTTTAAGACATCAACTCACTATTGGATGTGTAATTAGTAAAGATATTTTCCCTGGAGTCTGACACTTTGCCTGAATGATGGTGTCCTTTGAAAAGCTTTTCAGTTTTATGAGATCCCATTTATTAACTGTTGGTCTTAGTGTCTGTTCTGTTCGTGTCCTGTTCAGAGAGTCTTTTCCTATGCCAATGATTTCAAGACCATTTTCACTTTCTCTTCTATCAGATTGAGGGTGTTTGGCCATAAGATGAGGTCTTTGATGCATCTGGAGTTGAGTTTTGTACAGTGTGATAGAAATAGGTCTATTTGCATTCTTCCACATGCAGCCATCAAGTTTGACAGTACCGTTTGTAGAAGGTGTATTTTATTTTCCAATGTGTACTTTTAGCTTCATTGTAAAAAAAAATCAGGTTCATAGGTGTGTGGACTTATGTCTGGGACTTCAATTTGATTCTTTTGATCAGTGCATCTATTTTTATGCCAATAACATGCTCCTTTAATACTAAGCTCTGTAGTACAGCTTGGAACCTGGGATGGGTGATACCTCCAGCATTTCCTTCATTTATTCAGTATGTTTTAGGTTTATTATGTTTTTATGTGAGGCTGAAAATTGGATATTTAACTTCTGTGAAGAATTGTGTTGGGATTTTGATGGGGATTGTGCTGAATCTGTATATTGCTTTTGGTAGGATGGCTATTTTTTACTGTGTTGCTCCTATTAATCCCTGAGCATGGGAGATCTTTCCATCTTCTAATATGTTCTTCATTTTCTTTCTTCAGAGACTTGAAATTCTTGTCATACAGGTCTCTAACTTGGTTGGTTAGTTATTCCAGGATATTTTATTTTATTTTTTGAAGCTATTATGAAAGGTGTATAGAAAGGCTACTGATTTTTGTGTGTTAATTTTGTATCCCGCTACTTTGCTGAAAGTGTTCATTATCTGTAGAAATTTTCTGGTAGAATTTCTAGTGACTTTTATGTATAAAATCATATCATCTATAAATAAAGATACTTTGACTTCTTCTTTTCCTATTCGTATTCCCTTGATTTCTTTCAGTTGTTTTAATGCTCTAGCTAAGACTTCAAGTAATATATTTAATAGTTATGGAAAGAGTGGGCATCCTTGTCTTGTTCTTTATTTTAGTGGAAACTCTTTCAGTTTTTCTCTATTTAGGTTGATGTGGGCTCTGGCTTTTTGTATAATGCCTTTATTATGTTGGGGTATGTCCCTTGTATCTCTAGTCTCTCCAGGACTTTTATCATGAAAGGATGTTGGATTTTGCCAAAGGCCCTTTTTTGCATCTAATGAGGTAATCATTTGGCTTTCAGTCTGTTTATGGAATGGATCACATCATTTATCAATTTATATATGTTGAACTTCCCTTGCATCTATGGGATGAAGCCTATTTGATCAGGATGGATAATCTTTTTGATGTGTTTTTGGCTTTGGTTTGCAAGTATTTTATTGAGAATTTTTATATTTATGCTCATAAGAAATATTGGTCTGCAATTTTCTTTCTTTGTTGGGTCTTTGTGAGATATAGGTATCAGGGTAATTGTGGTCTCAACTAGGCAATGTTCCTTCAGTTTCTTTTTTGCAGAATAACTTGAGGAGTACTGGCATCAATTCTTCTTTGGATATCTGGTAGGATTCTACCCTGAATCCGTCTGGCCCTGTTTTTTTTTTTTTTTTGAGGATTTTAATTACTGCTTCTATTTCATTAGGAGTTTTAAGTCTTTTAAATTGCTTACCTGATCTTGATTTAACTTTGGTAGATTGTATATATCAAGAAACCTTTTTTTGGTAGGTTTTCCAGTTTGGCGGAATATAGATTTTTTTTTAACATGCCCTTATGATTCTCTCTGGATTTCCTCAGTGTCTGTTGTAATGCCCTTTTTCATCTCTGATTTCATTAATTTGTATCTTCTCTCTCTATCACTTAGTTAATTTGGTTAAGTGTTTATAAATCTTACTGATTTTCTCAGAGAACCAATTCTTCATTTCATTTATCTTTTGTATTTTTGTTGTTGTTGTTTCTGTTTTATTGATTTCAACTCTGAATTTATTTCTTTGCACCTACTCTTTTTGGATGTGATTTCTTCTTTTTGTTCTAACTCTTCCAGGTATGCTGTTAAGTGGCTAATATGAGATCTATACAACTTTTTTATATAGACACTTATAAACTTCAATTATGACAATGATATATTTAAATAATGAATTCAATTCAATGATAATATTCAATTAATGAGTATTAACTAAATTCCCCAATGACTCAAGCTTGTGTTGAGTTACCAAAACAAGAATAAACTAACATTTTGTGCTGGGATTTTAAGCATCCTGTCTTTAATAAGTTAGGGCATGAGCTGTCTTTCTAGATATGATATATGGTTCCTGTAGAACCCAGAAAGTCTTTATTTCCTTTATCGTAGCAGGGAATACAAGATTCAGCAATGAATTTATTATTTTGTAGACGATCTTTTGGCTTATCTCTAAGTCACTATAAGCCCACTCCTAAAAGTGTCACTGAAATGACAGTTCTCTGAATCTCCCCAAGGTTTACCCTTCCATTTAGCTTTTTTATTCATCATGGAGCCACCAGTCTGAGGCTGCTATCATGCTTTTAGTTACTTCATAGCAAACCAAAGTCCAGCTGAAACAGTAGAACCAGAGACTGGACTAATCAGAAATCTTCCCACTCTAACCAATCAAATGCCTTTAAAACTTGGTTCCAATACTGCTAAGTTAATCAACCATTGCTCAGATTAAATTTGTTAAATGGTTTTTGCCTAAAGTTCTTCTCTGGATACTCTATGGAGTATGAGACTTGTTACATCTTTCTCTTTTTGTCCAATCAACATGATGCCACTGATGCAATGGATCAGTGTGACATTTTATAGGATGCCCAGGCAGTTCAAACAAATTCAAATGTATCATTTTAAGATAAAGGAAAACTGTCCTAGCTAGAGTTTTCTATTGCTGTGAAAAGACACAATAACCATGACAACTGTTATTAATGAAAACATTTAATTGGGTAGCTCGCTTACTGATTCAGAGATTCAGTCCATCATCATCATGACAGGAAGCATGGCGGCATGCAGGTAGATGTGGTGCTGGAGCTGAGAGTGCTACATCTTACAGGCAACCGGAAGTCGAATGACTGTCACATGGAATGAAACTTGAGAAAAGAGACCCCAATGCTGTGGGATGTTCTGTATGGCAAATGTGTTGCTAATAAAACACTGATTGGCCAGTGGCTAGGCAGGAAGTATAGGCGGGACTAACAGAGAGAATTAAAAGAACAGGAAGGCGGAGGGAGTCGCTGCCTGCCAGCCACTGCCAGGACAAGCAGCTTGTAAAGATGCTGGTAAGCCACGAGCCATGTGGCAAGGTATAGATTTATGTAAATGGATTAAGATAAGGACAGTTAGCAAGAAGCCTGCCACGGCCATACAGTTTGTAAGCAATATAAGTCTCTGTGTTTACTTGGTTGGGTCTGAGCGGCTATGGGACTGGAAGGTGAAAGAGATTTATCCTGACCGTGGGCCAGGCAGGAAAACTTTAGCAACACCCCAAAGCCTGCTCCCACAGTGACACACTTCCTCCAACAAGGCCTCACCTACTCCAACAAGGCCACACCTCCTAATAGCGCCACTCCTTTTGGGGGTCATTTTCTTTCAAACTACCACAAAAGTTGGCACAATTTGAACCCAGCTCTAAGGAAAAAGTGTTCACAAATATTGCAGAGCTTACAATTTAGTTACCATTGAACTATTTCCAGTTTTCGTTTTTAATAAGAATGCCAAAAGAAGGCATTTTCCAGATTAGTGGCAGCATACTATATATGTTCTTCCACTTAGGCCACATTCCACTATGACCTAGCAGATCATGGCAGGAAACCTGTCTGGCTGGGCTAATTAACAATTGGATGCATTCATTCTTGAATATGCATTTGTCTCCTGTAGTGTCCATATTGGTAAACAAAGAGGATGTAAGAACCACCAGGGCTGTGTTCTTTCCTTTGCCCTTCAGTCTGTTACTTGTGACATTAGTTTCTTATCATTTCTCCCAAAAGGAAATGTTATTTTTGGCTATCTTGGGTGTGGTGTGTGCTGTCTCAGACATTCCCATATGCCCACCCTCACTATGAAATACTCAATATATGGGGTTACTCCAACTCCCAAGTGTACTGCTTCTAAGCACAGATTCCAAGAATGACAATTCAGTGGTTCTGTGGATCCAGTTGGATACTGGAATCTGAGTCTAGTCAGCACTGTCTTTATTGTCTGATCTCTATTGCCCCTCAAAATAAGGCAGCTATGATGGTGCTTTGGAACTTGGAATATCAATATGAACTGTATCTAATAATCCTCAAAATGCCAATGACAAGGCAATAATTTATCATCTAATAGAGGTTATTTAAACCTACAGAGTTAGAAGGGTGTGAAGAAAAAGAAAGGAAAAGGTTATAGACCAAAAGAAAGCTCGTAATATAAGAAAGGTCAGAACTTGAGGCATATTAACTACTTGAAATGCACTTTGAGTAAATATTGATAATGTTAATAATGACATTCAACTTTTAGTGGAATGTGTTTAATGTTGGGATGATTTGTGAAAGTATAATGGCTATATGGCTGTCCTAGTAATAACTAAAGGTAAAATTACATAGAATGCTATATGATTGCTTCCCAAATGACCTTAGAAGTAGGATAAGATAATGCTCTAAGGAAGGCTTTACATTAATTTGGAAAGTGGTGGTGGTGGTAGTGGGAGAACTTTGGGGATTTTAAAAATAAATTAGATAAAAAATCTAATATTTTAATAGAGATAATAGAATATTTAATTGGCTTAAAATAACAATTGCTTCAAATTTTCCTGTGATTTCACAAACTATTATCTGCCTACCATGGGTGTACAGCGTTAGTGCCTAATACCTTGTGTAGTGATGGAGAGACCAGTGCTAGTGTTTCAGAATTGGTTTCAAGAGTAAAACAAGGTTAATGAATATAACAGAAGACAGAGCCACGTCAACTGGAAATGATCCTCAGCTTGAAAGTCTTTTGCCAGGCACAGGGATGCTGGCACATTTTGCACATTTATTAACCTTTAGTGAGACTTTTTTGGGGTAGATAGTCTTCATCAGAGTGAAATGAGCAAAGGCACAAGTGCCTAAGCCGGGTCTTCATTTGAAAAAGGAAACACAAATAAGCCAGTAGACAAACTCTGCCAACCATGTTCTAGAGTTTGCTAGCCACAAGCCCACAGATGTACAGTGGCTTTGTGTGCAGATCACAGACTCAAACTGCCTGGCTTCCAAGGGTTGCTCTGCTACTTTAACTGGGTTGGCCACGGACACATTATTGAATGTTTCCTTCTCTGTGGAACATAATTAATCAGGGTAACCAATAAAACCTTCCCTGGTCTGTTTTTTAAAAATGTTTTTAATTTAAATAAAGTTACATTACTTCCATTTTCCTGTTCTCCCCTCAACCCCTCCGAGGTACCCTCTCTACAACCCTGTCACGTTACCCCTCACCCTCAAGTTGATAGCCTCTTCTTTGATTATAATTGTTACATACATATGTTTGTATGTGTGTATGTATGTAAACACATACACACATATCAATAAATGCAACCTGCTGAGTCTGCTTTTGTTATTTCAAGATTGCACCAGGTAACTTATCCCTGGGGCAGGTTAATTCCCCTTCTCCAAGAGTCAATAGTTGCCTGTAGTTCTTTGTCTAGGGGGTGGAGTTCCACAAAATTTTCTTTTGTTCTATACCAATATGTCCATTGTTCTGGTCTTGTTTATGCAGCCTTTTTCTAGGAGAGACTGTTCCACGGCAGACTTCCTGATATTTTGGCTCTCACAAACTTTCTGCTTCCTCTTTGTGGATGTTCCCCAAGCCAAAGATGCAGGAGATGTGATGTAGATGTATCTGTTGGGGCTGAGGTGCCCATGAGAGTTTGATCTCTGCATTGTGTCCAATCATGGGTTTCTGTGATAGTTTCCATTTGCTCTAAAAGGAGGCTTCTTTTTTAGAAGGAGGGATGGTAGCTGCATTCATCTGTGGGTATAAGGATTAGATTTGGAGCACAGTAAGGAATCATGCTGATCTAGCAAAGAGCAATTCTTTTCTATGGTTCTTTTCTAAGGACCACGAGTTCACTAGTCGCAGGAAGCTGGCTAGATTTCCAGGACCAGACATGATCTAACTCCTATTGAGTGGGCCTTAGGTACAGTTAGATACTTGTTGGTTCCCATTGACACGTGACTGTCAATAATCACACCTTTATGCATATCTTGCTATGCTGGCTGTTGTCATGGTTCATAGGTGCTGTGCTGGGTAAGACTGTTTCATTGCTTCTCTCACTTGGCAGCTTGCATAGTATTTTCTGGAACCATGAAAGCTTAGATGGCAGAAAAGAAGCTTCCAGGACAGATCCAACTTGAGTCCTCTTAGCTCTGTATCCTACATGTGTGGCATCTTCAGCAATATGAGCCCACCTTCAACCCCTGAAAGGCAATCCAGAGCTACATTGATAATTTGTTTTGTTTTGGGAATCACTTGTCCTATCTCTGGTCAGGGTTTTTGGATGAATATTTTTCACATACCATAATGACTCTCAGTAAATCTTTAACAGGTATTTATTCATTGTTATTACAAATACTTGGAACATGGTAGCACCTTAAATATAAATCTGTATGCAGACATAGACTCATATATGTGTCACTGTTATATTGTATCATGTTCCATTGTATTACACGGTCTCCTATATGTATTATATTAGGTTAGACAATATAGCTGGATGATTTTAATTCACAGTGGAAGTATAAATAGACAAAAAATTACCAAGTTTTGCATGTTCTAGCTCTTAGACTATTTGCTACAAATCCATGGTAATTTTTAAATTACTAAAGAAAAGTAAATTTTTCTAGGAATTTTGAAATTGAGATGGCCAGGTGTTACCTTTCATGGTAACCATTCACATTGATTCAAGCATCTCTATGCTGGGGAGAAAAAAAAAAACCACAAAACAAAATGAAAACTAAAACAAACCAACAAATAAAGCATTCAGTAAACTCTGTTCATAACAAAGTGTGAGTCACAGACGACTTTTGTCCTCACAAAAATCAACCAACTAACAAATAAAAACAAGAAAGCAAACAAAAAACAACAATTAAAAACCCCAACAAAAAACTTTTAGTAGTTCATTTCTGTCAAGTATACATAACAGGAATCACACAGGTAATGAACGCCTTTAATATTCTTGGGAATATTTACTAATGGTGATTTCTAAAGCCTTTCACTATCCCTTAATGGGTAGCTGGGTTTGACTGGCACAGTTACTCTTAGAGATTCCCTGAAGTAGAGTACTACAGCTCCAGGCCCCGGTTAAAAGGACTATTCTGTTAAACCAGGCTTTAGTGTTTCCATGGCAAACCACTCTCTTTGGATTCCAATTTTTGGTGATACAGTAGTGGAAAGAAAAAAAAACAAAACCTCCACAATTAGGACACTAAGATTTTATTAAAAGAGTGATACAAATAATGCATTTCTGAAGCACATATATGTGGAAAAGAGTTTCATGATAGAAATTAAAGTAGCCTGTCAGAAACAGATAAAAATGACATTTATCTGTAGTTGATATCTTAAGAATGTTGGTGGACAGTAAGTACATTTTAAATAAATGAGTTCAAAACTTGGATTAGAATTGAAAAAGTATTTTTATTATTCTATCTCATATTCTTTTCATTATTTTTATAGAGTTTTTTTGTATGACCCTCAATAAAATATTAAGTAATTTGCTTAGATTAAGCATAAATTATGGCCAGCTTTTTAAAGAAAATCTATTTTGATTCTGGCTCTAAGGTTAAAGTTGAGTAAATTTTAGGAAAAAATTATTTGTCTATAATTTATAAAAGCAACAGATTTTCATTTTCAAAATAAATTATTGTATGTGGTTTGGATTTTATCATACAGTTAGTCTAATAATATATTGGACCAAAATAGGATTTTAGTGGTTGGATTCAGAAGCATTCATGCATGCAGACTTTAGGAAACCTGAAAAATAATAAAAATATCCTTTGATTAAAGAAAAAAACCCAGAACATTGGTGCAAGTAAATTTTAAGTAAATGAGTGTGAGCCCTGGATTAGAATTTTTAAAAACTTTTTTTCATAGCTCTTTCTCTTCAGGTACTAACACAGTATCTGGGCAGTTTTTAATCTGAAAAATCAATTTAAACTAATATGCTAATGACTGATAGTTTATTTTTACTTTCCTCTGGGCTGTTTGCTTTGTTTCAGACCTTAAGTAATGGTGTAGGAGCTGGATTAGGTGATCGTCAAAATTCAAAGCTAGCTTAAATGAATCTTTTTGCCTCAAGTTTTCCAATTGTAAAATGGAGGTAGTCATATGACTTACAAATGAGATTAGTCATGTAGAACCCATAACTACATTATCATGGAAAATGTGTATGTGGTATAGATGCAGGAGTTCAGAATTTTAGAGATGTTTTGGAGCAATGAAACACCTTTAAACCATATGAACAGTGCCTCCTAGGAGTTTCCCTGGTAAGCTACAGTTAATGCTGACCTTGAAAAGGCTGTACTCTGTGGCTTCTCACCTGATTTCCATCGTGATTACACTGGAGATAAGAGACTGACATCCATCCATGAACACTCATTTAATACTTAATGTGTGCTGAGCATCTAGCAAGGTACTAACTAGAGATACAAAAATGAATATGGAACAGACAGTTTACTTTTCAGTATGTTGATACCTTGGGATCTTTTTCCTTTTCCTGCTTAAGCAGTATTTGTTACCGGGAGAGCTGGCTGCCTGGCAGTTTACTTAGTCTCTAATACAGGCATATTTTTGTGCTTCCTTTATGGCTGACTTTACCTTGAAAAAAAAGGAGAAGCATTTCTTTTCATCTTCCCAATGTGGTCAAAGCCTGTTCTGGTCCTTTCCAGGTTGCTGATATGGCACCACCTTTCCTGTTCAGCAGAGGCACCCCCCATCCCAGCCCACCCCTGCCATAGCAGTTGAATTGGCCATGTTTCATTCTGATGAATAATGGGCCTGGTCACCCCTCAGTACCTCCCTGATTTACGCACAGGTCCCAGGGGGAATCACCAGTAAATAAATCTGTTGCTTGACTTACCAGGGGTCTTCTTTCTCCTACTGAGTTCTTGGTGCTGTTTGCTGACTCCTTCGCTGGGATGCCTCAGCTCGACTAATCTGGATGTCAAACCCCAAAAACTTCCAACACCTCAGATGCATGTCTGTCTGTCTGTCTGTGCCAGCTAGATTTCTAGAGCTTTGATTTGCAGTAGCAGAGCCACTACTCTGTGAGTCTTCCCACTCAATATCAGTGTGCTCTCAATCTCTAATTTTTTTATTAACCTGAAAAAACAGGTTCAGTACACAGTGGGCTGCCCATTTGTTCCACTTTATGCTCAAAGAGCCAACTGTGTCTCTATTCATACAGCCAATGTGATTGGCTAAGCCTTCAAGCCTTCTTGATACCTCAGAAAGCACAGGTAGCCAGTTGTGACTCTGGACCACCTTGCACACACACACACACACACACACACACACACACACACACACACACAC
>CABHPQ010159732.1:17740-50240 GCA_902168405.1 Peromyscus aztecus
ACACACACACACACACACACACACACACACACACACACACACACACATCTTTGCATTGTGTGGTGATTTGAATAGAAGTGTCCCCATAGGTTCATATATTTGAATGCTTGGTCATTAGGGAGTGGTACTATTAGGAGGTGTGTCCTTGTTGGAGTAGGGGTGGCTTTGTTGGAGGAAATGTGTCACTGGGGGTAGGCTTTGGGGTTTCAAATGTTCAAGCCCGGTCCAGTGTCTCTCTTCCTGTTGCCTGCTGATTCAACCGTAGAATTCTCAACTACCTCTCCAGCACCGTGTCTGCCTGCCTGCCACCATGCTTCTTACCATGATGATAATGGACTAAACCTCTGAACTGTAAGCCAGCCCCAATTAAATATTTTCCTTCATAAGAGTTGCTGTAGTCATGGTGTCTCTTCACAGCAATAGAATGTTGATGTAGGTAGGTTGTCATATGTGAAATGGAAGAGAGCTGAGTAATTGCAGAAGACCAACAAATGACTTTCTTTTTTGTGGTCTCTAGCTCTGTGAATGTCATCTGTTGGTGCCAAATCCTGACTGTTATTGTTAGACCTTTTACAAGTATTTTGTCTCATTGCTTTAGATGAATACTTTTGCTTTCAGAAAGGAAGATGACTGAGAAAACCAGAGGTGCCCCAAAGAAATCACATTAGGTGACCCATTGGCCTTGGTTTATTCTGTGTGCTGTCCCACACCCCCTACATATGATTCTAGAGTGATTTTTGCCTTTCTGTGCACTAGCATCAAAGAAATTCCCACCAAGTGATGTTTCTAATCACTTTAGACAGTCCAAGCTTCTGAAAAGCCCCAGTGTTTCAATTGAAGATTTTCTGGTTTGGTCCATTTGTAAACAGGGCATCTGAAATTCAGCCTAACTTACAGGGGGTGCTCACAACATGGAGGAGGAGGAGGAGGAGGAGGAGGAGGAGGAGGAGGAGGAAGAGGAGTTCTACCAAAATTTTTGGTAGCCCAATGCCAGCTTCCCATTTCACACTCATCCTCCCGGGTAACCTGGAGGCACCACCTTCCTTCATTCCCTCCCTCTCTCAGCCTGGAAGCCTCTGTTAGCAGTGACTACAGACGGGTATTATCTAAACTCTCAGTGAATCACAGCTGACAGTGCTGCTATTTCTCAGCCACAGAACCGCTCTTTGAACAAAATGCAAGTGCTGTGTCTTTTCAACCTGTTCTTCAGCAGTGGAAGCAGCAGGATTCCAGCACTGTATAATAACTGTCAGAAACAATTTCTGCTCTGTAAGTGAGGTGAAGCAAAATGTCAAAATATTTGAATACATTTCATTGAGGATATCTTCTTTTAAATTAGTGAAGGCTGGAGAAAAAGAATCCCATTCTTTCACATAATAAATATGCATGGAACTGAGGAACCACGTGCATTCTAATAAAGCTGAGTCCTGGCGTGTTAATGCATTATAGGTCCACAACAATAAAACACAATAATTACTAGTTAAAGCGATGCCAGGGTTGGCCTTTTACCAACATCCCTGAACATATAATTCATAATAAATTTAGTAAGACTGAAGTTGGCCTGTTAATTAACCTATTTTATGCAATGACTAGGGTGGAGGAAGCAATCACATAATCCAGAGAGGCACCCTCCCAAATGTGCACAGCTCATTACTGGCTGGACTCGGCTTTTTTTTTTTTTTGATCCATGAGCCTCAAAGGATCTGGATCCTTGTTTGTGTTAATATAGATGAGAAAGTTTGGGGAGAAATGGTAAAAAAAATACTATATTATGTAACTACCAAGCATTTTTTTTTTAAATGGCAGAAAAGTATAGACATTGACTGGTGGGGTTTTTTCAAGTCAGAAGCTTGGACATGAGGTGAGAGGGGTGCTGGGATAGTGGACTGTGGAAAGGGGCACTTCCTTCTTCTTTGCATTAAAACTGTTAAAATGACTGAAAGGGTACAAACACGTCACAGAGCTAATAACAAGAAGGAATACCAGAGAGGATCTTGGACTGTCAAAAACAGAAGGGATAAAATCCGTGAGAGCAGAGGGTGCCTCAGGAGCACAAACTAAGAAGAAACCTCCTCTGAACTTACACATTCTGGGTTGGCTACTGCTACCTAGTAAACTGTCGGAAGAATAGACTTAGAAGGCACGGGGCAATAATGAGGAGAAAGCATGTTTTCCAAAGAGGCTATAGGCTGAGGATATGACCAAGTGATTCAGCACTTGGCTACATGCCGAGGTTCTGCATTTGAACCCCAGCACTGAGGCAGGGTGACCAAAACAGCGCTTGAGGATGTGTAAACTTGCTCTCTTCCTCATCCTCTTACACTGAACAAAAAGTGGTGGAGGTACTGGCCACAGGCTAAAAGCAAATAACTGCCCTAATCAGGAAGGTGAACATGCTTCCCAAAGGGTGCTCTAAGGTGAGTGCCAACTGGCCAAAAGCCAAATTTCATAGCTAATGTTCGATAAGCAGAAACACAACCAATGCCCTTGAGCCACTGATATACTTATCTTACCACAGGAGTAATAGGGTTTGGAGAATGTGGTTGTGGAGCACACAGGCTGTCTGAGGACTCTTGCCTCTTTTAAGCAGTTGAGGGGTAAAATAAAGAAACCATGTCTTAGTTTGCTTTCTATTACTGTGCTAAAGTTCCATGACCAATACTAACTTGGCTTGGCTTACATTTATTTCCTAATCACAAGCCATCACTGAGGAAAGTCGGGGCAGGAACTCCAGTGGGAACCTGGAGGCAGGAACTGAAGCAGAGGCCATAGACAAATGCTGATTACTGGCTTGCTCAGGCTCATGTTCACACTACCTTTCTTACCCACAGTGGGTTAGGCCTTCCAACATCAATCATTACTCAATAAAAGGTCTCACCAACCTGCCCAAAGACTAATCTAATGGAGGCAATTTTTCAGTTTAGGTTCCCTCTTCCCAGGTGACCCCAGCTTGTGCCAAGTTGACAAATCTAAGCAGATAGGGAAGCCACCTTAGTTCTGTGCATTAGTTAACTTAGCACACTATTCATAAGATGAACGGACAATCAAGGAGCACCAACACTTGATGAAAAATAGTCAGAAAACAAAAACAAACAAAAAACAGACCAGAAAAAACAAAACAACAACAGAATTTAACAGTGACTGACAACAGGGATAGTTCAAAGAACTGAAGAAATATTAAACCCGTCCTCATCAGGATCCTTAAAAAAGCAACACAGCACGAAGCTGTGAAAGAACAGTCATCAGAAAGGAGGGGAGGCTCAAAAACCCAAATTTTATCTATGAAATTTTAAAAAAGGGCTAAATATAGAATGAACAGAGATTAAAAACAGATCATGAATCTGGTTAATAAAGTTGAGGTGTTGAGAACATAAATGGATAAGGATAGAAAAATTGCATGAAATAAGTGAGGATGTATGGGATCTTTTTTTTTTTTTTTTTTTTTTTTTAAATTTTTTTTATTGCCATGTTGTAATACATTCAAAGGGGTCCTCACCAGAGACCAAAAAGAAGGATACTCCAACATTGGTTTTCCATACTCCAAAACTATGAGATAAAGAAGCCCCTTTCCATTATAAAACATTCAGATATTTTTTAAGGTTTACTTGTTTATTTAAAGTTTTTTTTTCATTTTACATACCTCCCACTGTTCCCCCTCTCCCCTTTTCCCCCCTTCCCCCCCATCCCACCCCACCCACTCCTCATAGGAGGTAAGGCTTCCCTTGGGTATTCAACATAGGCTGGCCTATCAAGTTGGGGCAGGCCCAAGCCCCTCCCTCCTGCATCAAGACTGAGTAATGCATGGCACCATGGGGAATGGGCTCTAAAAAAGCCAGTTCATGTACTTGAAATGAGTCCTGGTCCAATTGCCAGGAAACTCACAAACAGATCAAGTCACACATTTGTCATCCTCTATCAAAGGGCCTAGTGCAGCCCCATACAGGCTCCCCAGCTGTCAGTCCAGAGTCCATGCTAGCTTCCACTAGCTTGGGTCAGCTGTCTTGGTAGTTTTTCCCATCATGATCTTGTTCCTCCTTGCTCTTATAGTCCCACTATTCAACTGAACTCCAGGAGCTTGGCCAAGTATAAATGTAACAGTCTTGTTAAATAAGAAACACAGAACCAAATGCAGTGGTGGCACATACCTTTAATCCCAGTCACATGACAGGCAGATCTCTGTGTGTTCAAGGATACAGCCAGCATGGAGACACACGCCTTTAATCTCAATACCAACCATAGCAGACCTGGAGGTCTGTATAGACAGGCAGTGAGAGGAGGTCATGTGGTTGGGTTTACAACCAATTAGAAGGCAAAACAGAAAGTCAATAAAAAGACAGATACACAGGAAGTAGGTCTCTTGCTGAGGAGAAGGACAGCAGTGGCAGGAAGGGTAAGAAGGCGGTTTTAAATCTCAGCTCTTTGTTACTACTCTGAGGATGTATGGGATCTTAACCTAAGGCCTTACGTCCATTCCGTTGGCTTTTTCATAGTACAGTCAAGAAGAGAGGAAATAGGAAATGCCTCCTAAGCACAGCGCTCCAGCTTGAATGTCAGTGCAACAGTGAGAGCAGAGACTGTGAAAGGGTCCACCAACCATGTCTTATTGGAATTTGTTCAGATTCATTAACGAAATCCAAAACTTTCAATGTCTGAAAGCTAAGCAGTGTGTTACTAGAGCAATGCACACGTTCACCACTGTTAGTTCTACAACCTCAGGAGAATGAGACATTCATGGTCAGTATGTATAAATAACGGTACATAAACTATAAATAGGAAAGAGAACATTTAAACAATGATGCAGTGTGAATATGTGCTTTCCAGACAAGCATGCAAAAGTTTGAGAATGGACAGAAGGCAGCCTCAAACTGGTTCCTGGGAATATAAAATGGAAAAACTTTTCAAAAGGGATCTTGGTATGTTTAGCTAAATTTGAAATGCAGAGACTTTGAGAAGAAAAATACCTCTCTAGGTGTCTAGTGCAGGTAGATGTCTTCATTTGAGTTTGGAAGATAGTCACTGCCATGTTACTCATAATATTAAAAAAGGCATTAACAATCGATATGTATTTGTCCACACAAACACACATGTATTTGTATGTAACAATAATTTTAGAGTGGGGCATTGGGGCATGAGGACGGGTAACTGGGAGGGATTGGAGGGAAGAAAGGCATTGGGGAATATGATGTAATTGTGTTTTAATTCAAAATGTACTTGAAGAGGAGAAGGTTGGGGGGGGCCAAGCCAATATAAAAGAAAATAGAAAAATGGACAAAATAAATGATGTGTTAAAACTGAGTAGTAAGATGTGCTGGATAGTTATGTGTCACCTTGACACAGAGTCATAAGAGAGGAGCGAACCTCAATCAAGATAATGCCTCCATAAGATCTGGCTGTAGACAAGCCGTTAAGGTATTTTCTTAATTAGTGATTGATGGGGGAGGGCCCAGCCCATTGTGGGCGATCCCATACCTGGACTGGTGGTTCTGAATTCTATAAGAAAGCAGGCTGATCAAACCATGAGGAGTAAGTCAGTAAGCAGCACCCCTCCATGGCCTCTGCAAACCATGGTGTTTCATCACAGCGATAATAATGCTAACTAAGATAAAAGAACTATCCATAAAAAATGTTGAGATGCAGTGCTTTGAAATACTAAGAAAGACAACAAATGTTTGAGGAGGAGGTGTAGACAGGCTGGGGTGCTGGCCTTCACAGCTTGCTCTGTTCCCTGGTTGGCCTCTTGCTCCTGCCTGGCCCTCTAGGGCCCATTGCCACGGCAAGCTAGCACCATGCTTTATTCTCTTCAGTCAGCTTGTTCTCTAAATTCCAGGGACAGAGACCTCCTACCCTGCAGACCTCATGCCACGACAGTCTTTCCTGGACGTAGTTTTCCTTTATAATCTATTCTCTACACAATTCAGCGATTTACACAAAAATTTTCTTTTCATATTTTTTTCTTAGAGAAACTAAAGCTAACGTAATTGAGTTTCATTGAAACTTTCTGTGTAGAAATCTGCATTGCAAAGATTTTTATTATAAATCAATGTAGTGTTTTATAGTCTATACATTACTGATAGATGCCAAGAGAGTATAACATGTATGATTTAGGCCAACACAAACAGGATTGTTCAAGAATAGGCCTTATGTTTTGAACTTTTTTTGTTTGTTTGTTTTGGTTTTGGTTTTTTGAGACAGGGTTTCTCTATGTAGCTTTGGAGCCCGTCCTGGATCTTGCTCTGTAGCCCAGGCTGGCCTTGAACTCACAGAGATCTGCCTGGCTCTGCCTCCTGAGTGCTGGGATTAAAGGTATGCACCACTGTGAGTTCGAGGTCAGCCTGGGCTACAGTGTGAGTTCCAGGAAAGGCGCCAAAGCTACACAGAGAAACTCTGTCTCGAAAAACCCAAATAAAGAGAAAAGCTTTCTTTAGCATTATATGAATGGTATTCCCAAACTGAAGAGAAGTGGAAAAAGCATGAGAAACTAATAAAAATTACATGGATTACAAACACAATATTTAAAGTGAAAATTGTTTTTGCACCTTAAATGACAGAATGGGGGTGAAGAGGAACAAAGCCTGATTAGTTACAGTTCTCTGGAGGAACAGAATGGTAGAATGAGTATAGGCTAAAACAAATTTAGCACATTGGCTTATACAACACAGTCTAGAGTTCCAGCAATGGATGCTTTCACACTGGAGAGCCAAGACCTCACAGAGATCTGCCTGCCTCTGCCTCCTGAGTGCTGGGATTAAAGATGTGCACCACCACTACCTAGTGGAAGCTTTTCTTTTAAGTTCTTCATAGTACTATCCTTTAGTTATTTGTCTGATCATCCAATGTGTGAGGTGTTTCTGGGTTCAGCTACGGTATTCAGCTGCCTCTGGGACTGGTCATTGTTTACTGGCTATGATAGATAACATGTCCTTCAGCTAAGAGTTTATTGCCATTGTCTGAAGAATATTTTTTATAATAGGTAAATCAATTACTTTATGGTTACCACAGAACTGGACAAACTTTTGTTGTATTATTTTGTTAAAGTAAGTCTATAAAAAATTCAAATTGTTTCTCATGTGCCTGTAATTTGATAATATATGTCCTCCAAACATTGTCTCCCTACAGGTGCTTGATGGCTTTCACGAGTTAAGAGTTAGACTTTCCCAACTTGTGAATGAGGAAGGTTTTGTAATCCTGAAGTCCACAGAAGAAGGATTTTTATTATTAGCATAATAGTCAGATTCATTATATTTTCATGTATATAACATAACTGTGATCATATTCACCCTACACTACTGTTGTGGAATAAGCTGTGGAAGAATACTTTTGTACAGTGGTTTAGTAAAATGCTGATTGGCCAGTAGCCAGGCAGGAAGTATGGGAGGGATAAGCAGAGAAGGAGAATTCTGGAAAGAGGAAGGCTGAGTCAGGAGACACCAGGCTGCCATCCAGGGAACAGCATGTAATGGCACACAGGTAAAGCCACGGAACACATGGCAACATATAGATTAACAGAAATGGGCTAAGTGAAAGAGCTAGTCAGTAGAGTAGTTAGCCTGAGCTAATGGCCGAGCAGTTTTAATTAAAAAAAAAAAAAGGTGTGCACCACTGCTGCCCAGCTATGTTTTGAATTTTTAAATTTGCTTCTGTCTCTGCTGTCACTGAAAATCCTGTGACAGATGTGCATTTCTGTATTAAATTTGAGTAACTTCTGTATGAATGTCATAGTTAATGAGTCATCTGTGGCACAGGTCTACGAGTCTATGTAGGTTCTTGGAACATTCACAGTTGAGTGTCCAAGTTTCCTCTTCCTTGTAAGTCTACTGGGTCTGGCCCTTGAATCCAAATGTGAGGTGGGTTGGGAAAGAGGGTGAATGTGACCAGCGTTGCCTGCTTTCTCAGCCATGGTTAGTTCTGAGCAGTTTCTGTGACTTCCAATGGGCAGTTGAGACCAGACTGTAGTTCATTTCATCCACTATGTAGCAAGGCTGCCTTGTTCTTTGGCAACTCGTTCCCTGGAGGCATAGACATTTCCTAGAAAGGTGCATTCCAGATTCCTGCTGCATGGGTCTCCACATCTGCACTGCCCCACTGGGTAACATCCTGCCAACTTTGCTGCAGGCTGATTTTTTTTTTCAGTACCTTGAACACAATTCTACCTACCTGGGAGAATTCAGGACGGGCTTTGACTTGGGTTCTCCTTGGTAAGTCTCTTTGGGTCCCTGCTACACTTCCCTTCCTCTGACAACAGCAGATCTGAGGTAGAGTTTGCTAAGTACAGTTAACAAGTGAGATACAGAGTCCATTTCCTTTACTTGAAATTATCTCAGCTAGTTGAAGAAATTCCTTTGGATACCTCTTCTTCCTCTCACCTCTGGCAATGCCCCTGTCCCTACCACAAATCTCCCCTGAAGAAGGGACAGCGCACGCACCCTCACCTCCTCCTTCCACAGTGCCCCTTGCACTCAGTTCCTGTGCCCTCTAGCTCTCTCCCAGCACCCCAACACAACTTGAATGCCAAGAATGACACATATTTTAGAATGTGCTTGATTTAACTGTGATTCTCAATAATGAAACAGTATTTTGTTTTCATCTGCAAGCAGTCTCTGGAGTATTCTATGCAATTTCTGTTTCAAATTCAGGGGCAGAAGGTCCTTTGATGGTCTAGAACAGGATAAGTGACCATTAATCCTATCATTTCTATGAAGAAGCGTTATTAAAAAGAGCTTCATGAATGAGGAACGAGGAAAGAAAATTGAGAAATAGAATTCAGCATTCACTTTAGTTTCTAAATCAAAATCTCCATGAGTCAGCGCTTTAGCCACTCCCCTAGGTGAATCCCTTGGCTGCCAGGGCTTGGGAAGACTGTTGAGACCGTTTTCCTTGCCGGCTGATGGGACTATGAGGTGCACACTTAGGAACATTTCTTGTTCCGAACGATTTGTGAGTTTGTGTCATTTGTGATGTGTGTCGTTTGGGTGGCTTTGTTCTCAGACCAAGAGGAGCAGAAAGTAAAGATGTCTAGAGCGAGGTTGGAAGCCAGAAGGCCAGTTGTGCCTCAGTGAGTTTAGACTTCGTTTGAAACATGGCTATTCCTGTAGACAGACTTGGGGGGGGGTGCTCTTCAAGGCACCCGTTTTTCTCATTTTGTTTTAGTTTAAATGGCTACCTAGTCCTTAATCCTCCTAAAGGGGTGAAAATTGGCTCTTGGACAGGGGAATGAAAAGAATCTGAGACATTACAGTACTTTGCAGCTCTCTGAAGTGCAACTCTACCCAACAATATCTTAGTCATTTGCATTTAGTTTTTCTCATTAGGGACAAATTTAATTTAAATTTTAATTCATTAAATAATTTAAATAATTTAATTTAAATTCATTGATTAAAAGAATTTTTTTTTCTCCTTAGGGGGATGATAATGAAAGGAAAGGTTGAGAAACATCCAACAAAATCTGGCTGAGACATAGACAGTTTTCCTCAAATGTTTACAAAGCAAAACAACACAGAATGTAGAGAAGCAACACAATTCTTCTCAGAGTCTCTCTGAGCAGTGTTAAATTCTGAGGACAGAGTCCATTGTTAGAACAGCATGAAGGAATCTACATTTCATCAACCCAAGAAAGAGAAGTTAGAATTGGCTCCTGTTCAATAATCAGGGGTGTCCCATAGGCATGTCACCCCCACAAAGATGACCCTTTCTTTGTTTTGTGATAAAACATAACAAAAGCAATTTATGACAATGAGTAAAACTTGAGCCAATTGCATCATTGTTTTATAGCTTTTGTGGGAGTTAGGAAAAGGCTATATTTATTTTATTACTAAATCTAAAGATTGAGAAAGCTCTGGAAAATGGGACTTCTTCCTTGGCTACTGTCAGTTTTCCTACTTCCATCCCTTAGGAAATCTGAAAAACAACAGAAAGAAGCTATATCTAGTAGTTAGGAGGTTTCTTAAGGTGTCTGCTGAGTTAAGCGAATACAGCTTATCCAGTACCGCTCATAGACTCATCTGATTTAGAAAGCAGACCAGGTAAAGGCTGCTATTCTGCCTCATTAAAAGTCTCCAGCACTTGGAAGACTTTGGAGCTACCTACTTCCATCCAATCTTAATCACATTATTCTTGCATCATTAGAACTGTTACCCTCTTATTCATTTCAATAGCAATGGAACTTCTTTGATGTTGCAAATGAGACTCTTCTTGGATCTTCACACAAGTCGGGGTAATTTTAATCTGAAAGTATTTTGTGGCCTCTTGGCTAATTGGTTAAGAGGCTCTTTTCAGCCCCACTCACCTACTGTAAATAGTCTTGGGCTTTTAACACGATAAGTGATCTTTCAAGTTGCCTCATTTAATCCTTTTGAAATGAGCTAAAGACACTTGTCTAAAAGAAACCTGTGGTATGGGATATTTTTAATTTTGTAGGATACACTAATCATGAGTAGATCACCCAATTCATTTTCTCACATTATTTATCCAAGATAAAAATACACAACTAAATTTACCTTAAAACTGTTACATCATATAGCAAAATTCAGGTATTGTGTGGGTAACATAAATGTCACAGATATTTATTTACAAATAAATAAGAAGTATTGTTAGCTTAAGAGAAAGAAAATGTGATTCAGAGGAAAATTTAGATGAAGTCAGATATCTGGTCATAATGCACTCTACCTTAAATATAGCACTGGGAATTAGAGATCATAATGACTTAATTCTTCCCAGGACCAAGATGGTTCATGTTCTGGACAGGAAAGAGTTAGAGGCTAGAGTGTGGTACATTATAATATATATTAAATATATCATAGCTTGTTTTGGATCAGAGATTGCAATTGATGATATACACAAACATTTTATGTTACTTCAATCTGCTTCTTTCACTATCATAGAGATATGAACATGAGTGCCTTCAAAAATTATCTGATGGCAGTTGACTTTATGATCAACAGCATTCCTGTAAATGTTCAAGGGCTTTCTTTTTACAAAATATTATGAGCATACTTGGTTGCTCAGTTGCTCACTGTGCTAACTTTAGGAAGGTGAGCATCAGCATTCGTGGCCTGTCTAAGCTTATTCTTACCAAAGCTTGTGACTGGGGAAAGTATCTGCACACAAGTAGAGAAGACATACCAACAATTCGAGAATCAAGGCATCGATATCATTCCTTGGATGTCTGCTGTTACCATTAAAATCTCTTACCAGACCCTTACACACTGGTTTCTAATCAGGTTTTCCTTAATCTATCACGGCCTGCACTAACAAGCGGGTATAGATGCTGAGGACACCATAATGACAGGAGCCGCAGAGTGAGCTAGGATTTCAGGCTTGTTGACAGTGAGAAATGTGCTTATGTATATAATTATTAATGGAGATGGTAGGGTGCAAGTGCATTTGTTAGCAAAAAGAAATGTCCATGTTTGGATTTGTGTTAGAAGTGTGTGATGGCATGAGATTTATGTTCCTTTTGACTGTGTGTTAGGTTTACCAGGAGTCTCACAGATTGAACATGGACAATTTCTGTGACTATCAGCCATTGCCTTTGGGGTGTCATCTGTAGACCAGAGCACATTAGCTGTTGTCCAGTGTGTGAAGTCATTCCCTTAAGGAGGCTGCCTATCAAGCTGCAATTTGGAGCTTCAGGATTTTCAATATAGATGGGTGATTCACAACTGTAAGGGTCTGACTGATGAAGAATAATAATTTTTGTTGAAATTCTCTGCAGTTAGTGAGAACATCAACTGGGAACAATGACAGCAAGAAGATATGCCTAGAAAAACAATTCCTGTGATGGTTAACT
Source organism: Peromyscus aztecus (assembly GCA_902168405.1). Lineage (NCBI taxonomy): Eukaryota > Metazoa > Chordata > Mammalia > Rodentia > Cricetidae > Peromyscus > Peromyscus aztecus. Next base: position 29,526 of record CABHPQ010159732.1, read on the forward strand.
GAGTGAGAAACTGGAAGAGCTGGTTTCATCACGGAGCAGGAAGAGATGCAGGGTAAATGCAGGGTAAGGTAGTCAGTGCAGAAATGGACCGATACACTCCCTACCCTTTGGCAGCATCAGCAGCAGTCCTGGTAATAGAGCAGGGCCACCATGGAACTGGCTTCCATGTGCTTCTCCCTTTTGAAGAGGGAAACACTGAGATTGAAACAAGGTCATATTTTACAGAGGCTCCTCAAGTAAATTCTGATGACTGACTAGTGAATCTAAGGAGATGGCAAAGCTGGAAGACTAGGACAACGCAGGGTCTGGAGGGCCATGTCCAGTAGTGAAGAAAGAGAATCAGACACTCAACCTATCCCAGAGGCCACTGGTCCAGTGCAGGACAGACCACTATCTACAACTGTTGAGGAAGAAAATGGCAGGTGTGACATAATGGGGTTCCTGCTTTCACATCTTAAGAATTCAAAAGATCTCTTAAATGTGGATATACCATTACTGGGAGCAGTATTGCTTAACAAAGATCAGCTCCTTGGCCTACTAAATAATCAGAGTGAAATTCTAACTTCTCCAGGAGACTTTAACTGTTTGGCCTCCAGGGAGAACTTGCTACCAAAACTGATAACTTGGCAGTAGGCCAAAAACCCTGCATGGGGAAACTGTGAGCATAATGACCTTAAGTGTATGAGATTATGCACCTGGCATTCTCCAACTCTGACTATAGATACTCGTGAGAGAATGAGTCAATGAAGGTCCAGTTGGCAAGCTAGACAAAGCTTTGTCTTACCACACTGGAAATCACCACCACCAACTATTGCAAATTAATTCAACAGCTCCTTATGTTTCCCTACAAGTTGCAATACAATTTTATGTGTGATTAGTAGAAGCAGGTGAAGAACATTAAGAAGAAGTTCCCAGTGCTGAGTTAAATTTCTAAACAAAGTCCATTTATCGGATGCACAATATTTCTATCCTCCTTTTCTGATGAGGAGTAACCTTGCCTCCCTTGGGATGAAAGTGTCTGGATGCACATCACCCAGGACATCCTTAAAGGCAAACTTGAATTCTCACATTTAGCTTTAGCTCAGCACCATAGGAGACAACACTGCAATCAGAAAACCCTGAGAAAGTGTACCTGGAAACACACTCCTCAGAGTCTCCTATCATCACCAAGCAAGAGATACAACAGTCAGTTAATGGACAGACTCACTCTGACATGTTCTACTGAGGAATCTCCTAAGTCATCTACGAAGTGGTCAGACAATGATTCTCCTCAGTCCTGGGAAGGCTTGACTCACTTACAATTCTTCTCTTGATCTCCATGCTCTAATATTTCCTAGCTCCCCCTTACTTCCCTGGATGCTCTTTCCCTTATCAACTTTCAGACTTATTTTCTTTTAGCCAAACTTTACACACTGGAGCTGCTCAACGCCTGGCCCTAGCTCTATTCTTCTTGCTCTAAGTGCTCTCTTACAGATTGTTATTCCTGCCTCTCTCCTATCGTTAGCCATGTAACTAATGTCTCTCAATATCATACTGTTAGCAACAACCACTGTCTGAGCAGATCCTGCTATCGAGTGGCTCACCTTACATTCTGATATGGTGCCTCACAAACACCTCAAATTAAACATTATAAAACCAGTCCCTGTGAACAGAATTTCTTCATACTCATAAATCTCATTATCTTCTAAGGTTCTAGACAGCTCGGTGAACAGCGTCATCTTTCACACTGTTGTGCGCAAGGATCCAGTGAGTCACGATTGACACTTACTCACCTTTACACTTGTCGGTTACTCACTGGGTCCTGCTCATCTTCACATCCTCACAGTGTTTGAAACTATCACTTTCTTCCATGAATAGTGCTGGACAGACACATGGGAAAGAGAAACTAATTGGTCAGAGAAATATTTAAGAGCTGTTTCTTCAACCGGGAGTGGGGAATTGCTGAAGAAGAGGAGGAAGGTATCCTAGAAGAAAAATGGGCTGGGAAGTTTGCTCACTTGGTAAACTTCTGCCACACAAGCATGAGGACCTGAGTTTGGATCCCCAGCACCTATATATATATATAAAAAAAAACCAGGCGCTGTAGTTTGTGTCTGCATTCTTAGTACCAGGGAGGCAGACAGCATTCTCTAGGGCTTACTGACCAGTTAGCCTAGAGACACTGGTAAGTTCCAGATTCACTGAGGCACTCTGCCTCAAAGAACGTGGTAGAATATCGCTTAACATTGACCTCTGGTCTCTACAGTTACACACACACACACACACACACACACACACACACACACACACACAGCATAGTGATCTAAATATACAGGTGCCATTCTAACCATCACCAGCCTGTCCACATGTCGTCTCAAATTTCACACAGGTAGATCAGAACTTTGACTCTGCCAACTTTTCTGTATTCTGGATCAGTCTTTTCTATCTCAGAAAAAGGCCCAGTTGTGCAGATATCTAGGCATCAATCATAGTTTAGCTTTCAAATTTCCTCATCTCCACATCCAGTCCTTTGGTAAGCTTTATCTGATCTACCTAGACAGTTCTGCATCTGTCCGGTTCTCCTCATCTCCACTGCTATTACTGACCCTCGTTTAGAGGGCCTTCACGTATCTCCTTTTTCCTTTTTGGCTTTAGTAATATGTACTTTAGCATGCCTTCTTAAATTGTTTTATTTAATACAGCAACCAAACTGAAGTTTATAGGAAAAAGGAGATCCTATATCTCCCTTATTTAAAGCTGTGTTCCAGCACCCTAGAAACAAGTTCAAACTCTTCGCTCTTCTGTCTCATATCAGTACGACGCCCTTGACTCTCTTTGATTCTGTGTTCACCACCAACCCATTTGGTCTCTTCCTGCACTCATGGTCTTTTGGTTTTACAAGCACATTAAGCTTGTCTCCCCCTAGAAATGTCCCTTTCTCCTACCTTAGAATGTCTGTTCTTTTTTTTTTTTTAAAGAGTTTATTTCCTTTACACTTCCAGGTAACAGTCCATTGCTGAGGGAAGTCAAGTCAGGAACCTGGAGTGAGGAGCTGATGCAGAGGCCATGCAGGAGTGCTACTTGCTGTCTTGCTCCTCATGGCTTGCTTCATCTGCTTTCCCTCTTTCTTTTTTTTTTTTTTAAAGATTTATTTATTTATTATATGTACAGTGTTCTGTCTGCATGTATGACTTCAGGCCAGAAGAGGCACCAGATCTCATTACAGATGGTTGTGAGCCACGGTGTGGTTGCTGGGAATTGAACTTGGGACCTCTGAAAGAGCAGGCAGTGCTCTTAACCCCTGAGCCATCTCTCCATCCCAGAACGTTGGCTCTTGAGGTGTCACTGCTGGAATGATCTGATCCCAAATCTTTCTCTCTCCATGGCTGTTTCCCTGTCTGCTAGTCCACTCACCTCTGCCAGGCATCCCATTTCTGTATACGACGTCTCCTCACATAACTGCTCACTGATTTCTCTGCTTTCTTCTACTTCTTTGCTAAAACAGTTTTTCTGTTTGTCTCCATCAGACTTATACTAAGAATCTCCATGAGTGCAAGGACCTTTTCCCCCCACTTATTCATTTCTATTTTTTTTAGCTTTATTATAAAAGAGAATTTGGAAATTAAAAAAATTCCAAATTAACAAGATCTAAAGACTATGCAAATCTAATGACTTATATACAGTTAGAATTGGCATTTAAAATGAGTTGTGAGACTTCACATTAAATTTATGCTTCTATCCACCACCAAAACAGAAAAATTCATTTCCATTTTTCTAGCAACTAGAACATTTCATGCTGTCAGTGCTCACAAAAATATTATTGACAAATATTACTGTTGAAAGTATTTTCAAATACAAATCGGCTCTGAAGCAGGGTATGGACCTGCTTGTACAAATAACAATACCCTGTGTATTTGGCAAATGTGAAGAGCTCAAAGGCATTCAAGAGTACAAAGTCTTTTGTAGCATCAATGTACAATAAAGGCATATGACAAGGATATCCACTGGTAAGGCACGCCTGTCTACATCTCCTCTCCAGGGACTTTTAAGGACTCCAAATCTTGGCTTCATCATGCAAATCAGAGTAAGGAGTAAGGAGAAAATTGAAGAAGAAAGGAGGTTAATGGGATTTATATCACAGATGGAGAGCATTACTCATTGTAAAAGGAAAAGGGCAGCCAGACAAAGAAAGAAAGGCGACTGTGAACTGGGAAGGTTGTCTGGCTGAACTGGAGGCTGGGTTTGGAGACCCTGAAACAGGAATGAATGATGGGATCCGCTGAGTTGTTGGGGGAGGGGCTATGCCAGCATCAGCTAGGGAGGGGCATAGATGGAAAAAGAAGATTTTGAAAAGATTTGCTGTGGTTTATGATTTTTTTTTTGGCATTTCCATGAGACGACAGTAAAGACTAAATTTGTTTTTCAATTAACTTTTTGGCTGCCAGATTGTTTTCTGCCCTTCATTTTTATTTTCTGGAGCTGGCCTTGGAGGAAGAAACGGGCCTGGCTTCATGAGGGTTATAAAGGGATATGTCTACCGCCAACACTTGATCAAATTCTGTAAACTTAAATAGGACATTATATGTCTAAAGCAGAAACTTCCATTGTGGGAGAATGAGGGGTGTAGAAGGCTGGGAGTTTGGAGAAGTTTGTTAACGGTCATACGGTCAAGCCAGAATTTTACTTGTCTCTTTCTGGCCCCAGATAAGGCCCAATGGTACAATGCCTTCCAGCAGTCGAGTAAGTAAAAGAATCTTGGTCTTGTCACAGAAAAGTCTGGAGATAGCCTGTTCTGACTTTCAGCAGCCGTGCAGCTTTGGAAACATCACAGAAAAGATAGCTTCATTTTAAAAATAAAAAGTTGAACCAGGTCAGTGGCTTCCAGACACTAGTCTGAGGGCTAGCGTCAGTCTGCAAAGAAGTTTTCATTGGTCAGTGACAAATTAAAAACCTGGAAAAGATAATGTTGCAGCTAACATCATTTATATATTTGTTACTGGAAGATTGCTAAGCAGGCTTTCTTGGAAATAGATATTCTCTCTTTTTTTTTGTAAAAATAACCTTTATTTTATGATATCATGATGATATAGATAACCGTTCCATCCACAGGAAAAATTGTCTTGGCATATCATTATACAAAGTTCATAACCTTTGTTGGTTCACCAACATCTGTGAATTCATTGAATTAGATTATTCCTAATGCCTTTTCTAGTTTTAAAATTTTTGACTAGAGAGGAGAATTTCAGAAAGAAATGCTTAGAAAGTTGAATCAAGTATGTACATATTGAGTAAGACTTAGATGGGACACTGGGAGCCAAGCTGATCCTAACAATCCAACTTAAGAAGGACCAGTCCACTGCTTTTTAAAGTAGTCTTGAAACCTCAAGCCAACGACAGTTTGGGTGAGCGGCTAGCGCACAGATACCATCCCTGCTTTGTGTACCCTGCTCCATTGTTCACTACCCTTTTTCTTGAGGTTCTAATGTCAGACTTTCTTTTTTAAGTTCCTACCAAAATGTTGTAGGGCATTTTTTAAAAAAACTATTTAATATTTATGTCAATAAAATCACATTGTCCTGTAGATTTTAAAGGATACACATCATTATGGAGGTGGTTTGACAAAGGGCTTGTGTTTATTGATCTCAAAAATATATGCTTTTTGCTTAACTAAAGAGTTGAAGGCTGTTCAAAATATATGAAAAAATGAAACAAAACAAAAAACATGTGCTAAACTTCTGTACTGACTGTCAGAGTATAGTGTTGGGCACCAGAGTTTCTATTACAGCTCAATCCTTAAAATTTTATTGTTTGGTTATTTATTATTCCTGTACTAGGGTTCCTACAAAATCAGTAGGAACAGCAATGCAGACTTTTCAGCATTTTCCCTGAAGTTCTAGCTTTGTGGATTTTCAATTCTGTTAACTATTATAAAGTGCCCTCCTTTTGCAATGGAACTTTAATCCATCTTCCTTACTCAGGAGGAGAGAGCAGAATCAGCCAGTGAAGAAATTATTCCCAGAAGGTACGTAGAATAAAGAGATGCATCACCAGTCTATCCGGATCTTTGCTTTGATGTACGATCGTAGATGGGCTACACAGAGCTTCCAGACATGTACCACCAGGTCCTTTTGTTGCCACTTTCCCTAATAGTCCAATATTAAAGGGAAAAAAGCATGATAGTTTGAACATGATTTGAAACAACACTGTGAATCAAGAATAGGAACATTGGAGAGCTAACTAACCAAGCTCCTTGGTTAAGAGGTGTGGAACTCACTGCCCAGCAGACAGTTGGAGAGCCAATAGACCGTTTCTCTTTCTGCTACTCTGAGGTAAGCCCCAAGCATCAGCTGCCATTATCTGTTTCAAGGCTTCTGCTCCTTATTCCTACCCCCTTTCTCTGCCTTCAAAAAGTAAAGTCCCCAAAGATACACTGCAGAGTGCTGCCCATCTCTCTGTCCTTGTAATGCTATGACAATATTACAGTGCATAGCAGGATCCATTCAATTGTGGACAGTTGTCCCTTTTTATCTATGATATCAAACTCTTCAGTTTTGTTTTCATATATGTATAGTCACAAAAATATGCATATGTATGCACACTGTATACACCAAACCATATATTTAGTATATACTTTATATACATATGTATATAACATGGTACTATCCATAGATTCAGAAGTCCACTATATGTGAGGTGTCTTGGGATATTTCCCCCAAACTTCACTTACTCTTCCTCATGGATAACTAGATATTTTGGGATCCTGTTCTAAGTCAATTTTCCTTTTGGGTTCTCAAGTTACGGGGATCTTCTTGACTCTTCAGGAACATTCAGGAGACAAACATACTGAAATGTAAGAACAACTTCTCAAAGTTGGGTACATTTGAAAAAGATATGTGAAATTATTTCATGAATTTATTCTGTTGAGGAATGCAAGCAAATAGAGAAAGACTCCATGGCCAAATAAATATGTGCTTTTCTTGAAAAACTTATAATGTAAATTTTAAAGATGATGATACCATTGGGCTTTTAAGTATGTTTTGCTCGAGGTCCCTCTTTTTCTTTTTTTTTAAATAATTTAATTTATTTTTTCTTCTCTCATATATTACATCATGACCACAGTTTCTCCTCCCTCCTCTCCTCCCAGTCTTCTCCCCCATCTCTCCTCCCCTCCTGATCACTCCTCCTTGTTTCCCTTCAGAAAAGAGCAGGCATCCCAGGGATATCAATGTACACGGCATAACAAGTTACAGTAGGACTGGGCACATACCTCATATCAAGGCCGGACAAGGCATGAATAAGGCAAGGTTTTGCTGAATTTCAGATTCTGATCCCAAAGACTTGAAGTACCCAATCCTGGGGGCAGATTATGTGTTTCTCACAGGTCCTAGGTGGAACAGTTGCCGCTGACCTAAATCCCACACTTCGATGGCATCAGTGAATCTGTCCACCCAGCACCACTCACGTCTATTATTGTCATAAATGTCACTGTCTTCCAGAGTTTATGTCACTTTCAATTCATGAACAAGTGCTGTCTGTTGGTCATAATTTCTGATTTATAATTTCCTTCATTGCTTATTCTACTATTTTGAGAGGTAGCAAATACTTAGCAAATACGTCAGAATTTACCAAATGCACTTGTTCTAATGCAGCATGCTATCTAGAGCCTTTTCGTCCTTTTAGCTCAGTATTTTGTTACCACTGTAACCTGTGACAGTTTCAGGCACTGTCTTAGATACTGCCACAGAATGCATTGGACACACAGTAACAAAAGAAGTAATCTCTATCTTTGTAATTTCACTACTAGTGGTTCTGCAGAGATACAGAAGCAACAGAGTACATCAGATATAGCTATGGCTAGATCTCCCCCACCCTCTGTGTGTGTGTATGTGAGTGTGTGTGTGTGTGTGTGTGTGTGTGTGTGTGTGTGTGTGTAATGAAAATTGTTTCATGCAGTTATGGAGGCAGAGATGTTTCAAACTTCCATCTGTGTTCTGGGGATTCAGAAAGGCTAAGTGGTCCAATCTAGTTTGAGTTCAAAGGCTTCAGAATGGGCAGAGTGAGCTCTAATGGTGTGAGTTCTAATCTGAAGGCACAATCAGGAAGACTGTGTCCTCCTGTCCAAGGGAAAGAGGAGATCGACGTCCTAGGTCAAGCAGGGAAGACAATGCACTCATTTTTCTTCTTCCCTTTTGCTCTATTTGGGCTCTGAATGGGTTGGATAGTGCCTGTTTTTATCGGCAAAGGCATCATCCTTACTTAGACACTCAAATGTTAATCTCTTCTAGAAATATCTCACAGCCATACCCAGAAATAACACTTTGCCAGTTATCTGAACATCTTTAAACCTGCAGATATTGACATATGAAATCAACTATCATAATGTTGTTGTTACACAGTTGATGTTTATTAATGCATATGCTATAAACCACAAAAAGGTAAGTTGTTGGTGGATGCTGGGACAGTAAAATGAGACACTGAGGTTTGCATGCTGGCACTGGCTCAGTGGGTTCACATCCAAAGGCTGAGTATAGTGAGGCTTTGCCTTGTTTTTCCTACATGGTAGCATACATTTTGATTGCTTACTTTAAGGCTACAGGACCATCACATGAAGGCTCTAGGAATATGACAGAGCTGTGTATGAATATTGAGTAAACAACATTGTCTTTTCTTTGTTTCCTTTTCCTTGTCCCCACCCTGGGAAATTCTTACCCCACATTCAGATATTTGCATGTAATATTAAATTTATTTTTAAAGAAAGTAATGAAAGTAAAGGCTCATACCTTATACTTATTCAAATATTTTCTGCTTCTGATCCTCTTCCCCAAGTACACTCATGTTCCTAATGGACACTGCACTTCCTTTCTGACAGTGTAGATATGCTGAGTTCTTTCCACTTCCATTTATCTGAAAATGTCAATTTCATGTTAAAATTTCCCTTTTTCCCTTTAAAATGATCATAGTTTATGTCAGTTGAGGAAGAAGAAAGAAAGAAAAGAAAAAGAAAACCTGTAGAAGGCAGATGACTTGTGTGGTTTTGAATGATGTGTGTGGTTACCTCTCTGTGTTGGTACCAGGATTTGTGCCCTGTTTATTGTTATGGAAACCATTGTTTTTCTGACTTACTTTGCTATCTTCATGAACATCATGCTTTTGTCAGATGACTAACTTTCTGTTAAGCCTATTCATCCTTAGCGCATTTTTAATTTCAGATGTTATGATAGAGTGTGCTAGAGTTTTGCTTCAATCTTTTAAAAAATAGTTTCATTGTTTTCCAAAATATCCCTTATATTTATCATTATGTCCATTTTACTGTAAGTATATTCACAAACGTCATAAAGTCTTCTAAGCATCCAGATTTTTGTTAAATGTCATTTAGTTATTATGGTGTGCATTTTCCTGCTTGATCTCTGGCCTCATCCTACTGTACTTTGTGTACAATAAACAGAGGAGAAGCGGGGAATGCTTTGTTGCATTTTACTTACTTCCCAGAACATCCACTTTCCTGAAACTATGAGCCTTCAATTTTCTTATAGAGCAGACCCGGGCTGGATTCCAGCTTGAGAGCCTCCATGAGGAGTCCAGCCCCGAAGCTCTGTGCCACCTCTGGCTTTGTTAATGTGAATATTTAGGCAGGTAGAAGTTTGGGTTCATCTTTGGCAGGGTTCAGGGTTCTAAATGTAGGATTCTCTGGTCTCCAGTCTGTTCTTTATTGATTTTCTTTGCAAAATTTGAAGTACATTTGGAGGTGTGAGGAGAAGGATTTTTCAACTGTATTTGGATGTTTTCTCTGTTCCAGTTCATTCTGCCAGCCCAAACTGTCCTTGTCCCTGCAGAAACTCTACGGTGGCCATTTCTCATTATGTGCGGAAGGTAAGCTGTTTGCTCATAGAGATAGAAATTTCTAGGATTCTTTTCTCACCTGTGGAGTATTCATTTCTTAGGAGTTCAGTTAGTTCTTCCATTTAGCCTCTGTTCTTCATTAGCTCAACTGATCAACTGATAAGTAATTTTTTTAAAAAAAATGTTTTTCCAGCTTTTGTTGTTAGAGTGAGAACAAAGATCTTTGGGTTCCTTTTGCATCTTACCAAATTTCAATATCTCAAAACAAATACTATCCTATTTTGTATTTAATGTGAGTAAACCTATAGCACATTTAATCACAAAGTAAATAATCCACCAGCAAACTTTTTAAATATTCAGAATACTATGCAGTAGATGGCAGGTGCCATCCAATACCTTCTTTAGTTCATGGTTTAAACTTTTCTTGGAGCATGCTAAATCTTCTTGGGTTGTGTATGTTTGCCATGGTGTCATGGTTAATTTTGTGTGTGGCAACTGAGTCCTCTAATAAAGACAGTTTCTGGGAAAACCTTAACATCATTCCAGTGGAAGAGTTCTCTTTGATTTTGTTCCCCCATATCAACATCCCTTTGCTTTATTATTTAATAACATCATTGCTAGCTGTGGGGAGGGCATTCATGTCTGTACACATGACTGAAGCTATCCATGGAGACAGAAGTGTTGCACATGGGTGCTGGGAGCCAAACTTGGATCTACTGCAAGAATATTAAGAGTTCGTAGCTGCTGAGCCACCTTTCCAGCCCCTATCCTTTTACCTTTTCTATGCAACAAAAATAATCACTGTGCCAAAGATGGAACTTCATTCCAACGTTACCTCCCGAGGCTACCAGGCTTGACCATTTCTTGATTCTGGAGAAAAAGATAAACATTTCTTTTCCCGTAAGTTTTCTATCAGAAAGAACTATCCTTAATACCATTCAAATTCATTCATAATTGCTCTCTTGGATGCTTGCTAGCAATGATTAGCAATAACCTTAAATTTGAAATCTCTATTGGTATCTTCTGAAAGAATTTATATCCCGGTTACAGTATACATTGAATGAAATTTAAACCTAGTATTGCAGTTAATTTAAAATAGATTCATGACATTGCTGTTTGAATTGTACTCATCATTGTTATCTTACATTTAAATTGAGTATTTATGTTAATATCATTCATCTTTCTGCATAATAGGAAAAAGAATTTAAAATGGAAATGAAACCAAGGGATATATTTTAATGACAATTGCTACCAACAACACACTCCATGAGTTCTCTCTGACCATGAGAAGGTTGTTAAGTCTCTTCTCTCCCACCTAGTCTTCCTCTAACTTATAAACAGACCTACCCATGACTACTCCTGAGAAGTTTTCCATGGCCTGTGCATCTGGGCGGCCAAGAAAGAGATAAAAAGAAGAGGGAGCAAGACAGGGGGGCATTGAGTGTTGTGGCTACACAGAATGAGAATAAGCACGATGAGCAAACTTTTCTTTAACTCTTCATTTCCTTTTATCCTTCCAAACTGTTTCTTCATGTATTACTTTCTAAGAAAAGGAGCATCAGGGTTTCCGAACATTGGCCCCTTTTGTCTTCCAACTTGGCCCACCACACTCACGTCAACCTTTGCTATAAATTAACCATCTTGTTTCTGACACTGAAAATATTGCAGGGTATTCAAGTTTCTCAACAATTGCCAACTTCCATGTAAATTATCCATATACCACACATCTTATGAATAGTTTATATATACTGGCCAAATACAAATTACACAAGTTGAGAGATTCTCTCCAAGAGGATTATACATTCTCATTAAATGTATGTTATATGTTATTTTCTTTGACAGACATTCTTCTTGTCTGCTCTGGATTTGTCACATACTAAGGCAAGATCATGGTAAGATATGAATAATAGTTATTATTGACTAGCAATGGAAATATACCTCTCATATTTTGTTAGTAATGACATTAAACAATTAGTAACTGGCAAAAGAATAAAACTTTTAAAAGCCAGGAATAAGAATTATACGTAAGTTTATCTCTCTTACATCTAAAGGAAGTCTTAAAAAGTTGGTAATGTGGCTGAGTATGAAAGGCTTGTGGTTATTAGACATTAGACTTCTCAGCTTTTTGTTTTTCTATCTTAAGGCGTGCCTTCCAACTTCAGGGTTATCTCATACCCCAGGAGAGTTGCTGAGGCGCCAGTCATTATGTATAAGAAATAAGAAAGGGAAAGAGCAAAAGAGATGCTTGAGGCAGCTCACTCAACTTTCATTGCGCAGAAGTTCCACAGAACACTTCCAATAACATCCTGTTGGCCAGAATGCAGCTACAAACTCAGAGGAACTGCACAGAAATTTGGGAAAAATTACCATCTACCTTGATATCCAATATGATCATATTGTGATCTTCTGTTGCTTCAGAAGAAGAGAGAATGGACAGTAGAGAAAGTTTAAATCTTGGTCACATGGTGTTGGGGACATTTTAGACATCAGTTGAACTTAGATTGCTTTGGAACATATGCAGCACCTACATAACGCTGTTATATTTCAAACTAAGGACAGGTGAAAATTCCAGGGAATATACAGAGACGGGTCAATGGAAAGTAGAAAGTATAATTTCTGAGTAATAGTAATTTCTAGCTATCATCAAGTATTTTAAAAGCTATAGTCTAAAATTGTTAACAAAATGACAAAAGACACCAAGTGTTAACAAGGATATGGGGCAAATGAAACCTTTATGTAACTTTGGTGGAAACATAGTTTGATATAGCCACTAAGGAAACCATGGATATTCCTTTAAAAATTAAAAATAGAGCTACCACAGGGTTCAGTGATTCTATTTCCTGCCCTCCCCCAGATTAGAATGTAGAAACATGTACACTTATGTGCTCATTGTAGCCCTATTCACAAGAGTCAAGATACGAAATTAACCAAGTGTCCAACAACAACAGAATAAACAAAGAAAATGTGATGTTTTTGTATACAATAGAATATTGTTTAGCTTTTAAAAAGAAGATCCTGTTATTTGTGACAAGACATGTTACTCTGGAAGGCAGTATGTTAAATGAAATAAGCCAGGCATCTTTCACATGTAGCATCTACACGATTTGAATTTGTAGAAGCAGATAGTAAAGTGAATATAGGTGAAGGGTTAACAGTAACACAAGATGAATGTACATCTAGAATTCTAACAGATGGTGTGATGACTATGCTGATATCACTCCATGTTGCTGTGTACTTGAAATTTGCCAACCGTGTAAATAATAATTGTCCTCATCATAAAAAGGCAACTGTAAGGTAATCTATATATTAATTAATTTGATCTAATTATTTCACAGTCTCTTCAGAGCAAAACATCACATTATATGGCTTAAACATATGTAATTTTAATTTGTCAATTATATGCCAATAAATTGGGAGAGAAGCCCTCTCATATAAACACAAATAGCCTCTATCAACTTTTGGTCTTTCCACAAATGCTTATTTCATTGAGATATTTATGTCTGGAAAACAAGAGGATATATATGTGCTCAGAATTAAAGCAAAAATATTATAGACTAAAATTGGAATTAAAGTGAGCAAAATGACTCAGAGGAAAAAAGTACTTGCTGCCAAGGCTGAGTTTGATCCACAGGACCCACATAGAGGAGGGTGAGAACAGACTTCACAAAATTGTTCTCTGACCTCCACATGCATGCCAGGGTGTGCACATGCATACACACACACACACACACACACACACACACACACACACACACACACTATATGTGGACAAAAGAGGACTCTTTTATTCTTGAGACCCAGGAACAGATTTTACTTGACTTGACATCTGTCCAATGATGGAAAGTTTTGCCTATGGATGCACAAAATTTTCAGTTGCTACAGACATTTGAAGAAGACTCTCTGCTTCTAGAAAGCTTTTCAAAGAAGTAATCAGAAATATTTACAAAGACAGATAATCAAAATCCTAGTGTTTAGAATATCAGAAGGCATTACACAACATAGTTCCTCAGCAACACAGGATTGGTTAGATAAATTATGGCCGATCCATATAGTCTGCAGGCTACATAAAATATTTATTGACAGAGAAAGAGGTTCATGACAGAGCAGGTTAAACAAATTAGGGCCAGAATAAATCTTATGTGATTTTGTGCATCTATAAATAGCTGGTGCTCACACTGATGGTGAACTTAAGGGGACATTTTCTTCTTTGGGACATGATAGATATAAAAAATTATTCATATATTTATCAATGAAAGTAAACCAATACACTTAAGAAGAAGATAAGCCTGGTGGCCATTTTCCAGGAACAAGGAAAAGAGGTTAATTAGGCCAGAGTAATAGACCTTTACAGTTTCTTCCAACTCTGATTTGATAAAGCTCAAATGTGTCCTTGTAGCTAAGTGGACTGGATGATTGTCACATGTGACAGCTAATCTTGGTTGTTAACTTGACACACCTGAGAAGAGGGAAACTCAACTGAGAAACTTCCTCCACCAGATTGTCATGTGGTCATTCTTTAGGGGCATTTTCCAGATTGCTAACTTGTGTAGGAGGGCTCAGCCCACTGTGAGCCAATCAGCCTGGACTATATAGAAAGGTAGCTGAACGTGATCTTGAAAGCAAGCCTGTAAGCACCCTTCTTTCTGTGGTTTCTACTTCAGGCTCCTGCTTTGGGTTTCTAGCTCAGCTTCCCTGCAGGATGGTTTGTGAAGTGTAAGCCAAATAAAACTTTTCCTCTCCAAGTTGCTTGTGGCCATAGAGTTTATCATAGCAACAGAAAGCAAACTAGCACACCACATGAGTAATACATAGACCACCAATAAGTAAGAAGAGAGCCCCTAGTGTTGTGGAAACACTTAAGAAGGCTTGGTACCTCCTGCCTATCCAGTCACAGCCCATGACCGTGCCTTTATTGCCTTGCTGTTCTGCCCTCTCATTGGCTCTTAGCCCAGCTACCCCACTTCCTTGTCACTGCCTGTCTGTACAGAACTCCAGGTCGCTATGGTTGGTACTGGGATTAAAAGCATGTGTCACAATACTTGGCTATTCCCTAGTGTGTCCTTGAACACACAGAGACTCTGCCTGCCATGTGATTGGATTAAGGGCATGTGCTACCACAACCTGACTTTTGTGTTTACTGGCTTGCTATTTCCTCTGATCTCCAGGCAAACTTTATTAACACACAAATAAAATACCACTACACCCATGTTAGGCACCCAGCTACCCCAGCACCCACCCAGGAATGCTCACGGAGTTCTGCAGAACGATGCACCATCATGTACTTCCACCTCCTTCCCACTTGACGCTGAACAGCAGGGCTACCTGGGTTCATACCTACATAGATCAGCTATACGAAGAAGGGATTGTGCTAAGTCTACCTTAGTATTCAATCTTGACTTGATAGAAAATACTGTGCTTGGACTCATCCCTACCTTCCCCTTCCCACTTGCAAATAGAAAAGAGTCAAAATTGTTAGGTATCTAAGACAGTATAACAAAAGGCTAAAGAGATTATTTTTGTAACTATTATTTTAAATGTAATCTGACTAGTGTAAGAGATACTGAAGTCAAAACATGGGCACTGCATAGGATTATTTTAAGATGGGGACAATTGTTATGTTACTGAAGAATTTTAATGAATAGTGAGCCCCATTGGTTATTTATTTTCTTCCAAATGTTAATAAACAGTTCCAGTGATAATTACTGGTTTTCTATATTTATGGAAAACTGGCATTTCATAAATATCAAAATGTGATGCTATCTACTTGTGTACTGGGTTTCTATGAATATATAAATTTTGTAATTACCTCTAGAAATATGAGTTAATTTTTTGTAAATCAGGAAGGAGAATGATAAATCTGTTAAAGTTGTGGAGTCTGCAGCACCTTTTCTATTGTTCTTTATAAGAGTTTATTTAAAGTGAAGCCATGAAGTGTCACAGAAAATGTAGAAGGCAAAATTCTTTATTAAAGCTACCAAGATGTTCATCAAAACTCAGTCAACACTCAGGCATTTGACAGGAATGTACGCAAAGCTTTCTCAAAAGACCAGAAGGTTAAGAACATGCTCTCATTCCCAAATAATCAATGCTTAAAGGCTAACCAATGTTCAGGGGTTATACTAATTCAAACTAGTAAAAAATGTTCATTTTAAAAAGAAGTTTTAGCTTATTTCCAATCCAGGCTAAAGACATTCTCACTTGATATATTCACTATCAAAATGGATTCTCTTGGATAAGACTGGCAAAAACTCCTCTATTAATATTTATTTTTAGAACTTTAATCCATTTCATGGCTCAGTAGAGAATTAATATTTAGCGTATGTATGATCAGCTTTTTGGGTCTTATGGCTCAAATTCACTGACGTCCTTCCTCTGCAGGTTTTGTTTTTGCTATGAATTTTAGAATAAGCATGCATTTACCTCAAACTGTACTCAAAATCCTTCTTATGAGATACAACTTTTGTTTTGTTTTCAAAATTAAGTCATACTAACTTGGGAAATTTTAGTAGCAGAGAGAAGAGTTTTCGGCTAGAAGAAACTTGATCTCCTAGCTAGGGGTTTTGATTCCTAGAAAACATTGAGACTGGCTAAGACTAAAATGTTGATTCCAGACCATAACAAATTTCAAAAAGGCTTGAAAGGATCTAGTATTAAAATTTCCCGTAATACTTATATCGTGTATCTTCTCAGTTAATCACAAGAAATTGAATTTCTCAGATTGCTTAAGTTCCGCATTGGCACCTGTGCTAGGAAGGACAGGTTTTGTGGTGACAGGGATTAGCTACAGTAGTCAGAAAGCTCACTGATCTGACAGATCTGCAGTTGTGAATCCAGGAAGCAACTGGATCACATGCCAACATTATGTCTCAAGAGTACTCTAACCAGCAGGCAGGGGCACACATGTGCTTAACAACCTCTCCAGGTAGAATTCAAGTCCCAACCGACCAGCTGGCTCAACAGGATTCCAGCACCAGCTCATCACAATCAGAGAACCTCATGCTGCTTCTTATTAAAGAATTAACTGTACTTATTAATGTGTTTGAATGAAATCATATATGGCCCAAGGAAAGTTGAGTGTACTACAGATGTTAAATTTTCTAGATCCTGTTTTCTGTGGCTAGAAACTGATCAAGAAGGATATTAGCTACAGCTTTGGTCTTCAGATTTTTTAAAAAGTTATTGTTTGAGAATTATATACATGTATGTTATGAGTTTTGATGAAATCCACCTGCCATTCCTTGACCCCTAACTCCTCCCATATTCCCTCCATCACTTTCCCTCCTGACTTCAAGTACACGTTTTATAACCCACTGACACCACTTAGCGCTGCTAGCATGTACATGAGACTAGGGCCTCCAGAGGAACATGTATAGCTTATCAGGGGCTGCATCAAAATTTTTAAAGCAAATTGATTAGATGGCTTCCAGGACGCACACAAGCATCAGGTAAGTATTGACTGGGCCTCTGAAGACACTGCAGCATACTTCGACAGCTCTCTTGCCATAACGTGCAAGCTCCAGACTATGTGTTGCACCCAAGTGAGGAAAACTTCTAACTTAGTGTGCGTGTGTGTGGTCTGGACAGGCACAGAATTTCTACATAACTCACTGAATCCTAACTCATATGCTGAAGCAGTGTTTTTTTTTTCCTTTTTTGGAGTGTTTTTTTATTTTTATTTTTTGTCTTCAAATTCATATCCATCATTTTCTCCTGCACACTGACTTTGGTTATGACTTTTAGCATTAAAATCACACATGAGTGTGATTCACAGGGGTGTTCTTGAGGGAGCAAAGGGGCCTCTCCATTTGAGAACTCCGAAAGAAACCCAAACTTCTAAAAATGTGTAGAAGCTACTCTTCACCATGTCATCATAGGCCAGGAATGGTGTCCCATGCCTGTATCCCCAGCACTCTGGAGACTGAAGCAAGAAGATGAGAAGTTCAAGGCCAACTTGGACTGCATAGTGAAAAATCTGTCTGAAGAAACAACAATCAGATAATTTTATTGAAAGAACTCTCTTCCTCTAAAATCAAATTCTGGTCAGAAGTTCTCCATTGGGTGTCAATTGTTCTAGTTCTTATTTTAATATCTTACTTCTGGGAGTATCAGTATGATTGCAAACAGGTATCATCTAGTTGATAAAATAAGCACCTCTAATAAACATCTTTGTTGGCTGATAGATATCTTCATAAACAATTTCTAAGTGGTTCAGGTGATGGCTTGACCTATCTCTCAGGGAAGCCCTTAGGAGCTACCTCTGCGGGTTTCACTGTTACTAAAATATTGATTCTCTAGTTGGCATTCCAATGGAATGCACTCAACATCTTGAAGGTAATGATGACCGTGTTCTAATCCTGAAAATTTATGGGGCTGCACGTAAGAGAGATGTCAACTTTTGAACCTATATTCATGTATGGATTTTTATCTCAGCTTGCCCTTAAAACTGAATATCACTAGATAACCCAGAGTATTGACTGAATCTAAATGACAAGTTCTTCAGGAAGAAGTATAAGACTCATTTCTCTTCATCGACTGTGATTCCAAGTGGGCACTGTGTGTATGCAGGACTTGAATAACAATAGTAATGGCTACTAACATTTACTAGGCACATTACAGACCAGCTCTTAACACTCAAACAACAACCTGAGTTACACTGCTTTAGCAGATAAGAAAATAAAACATGGAGAAGTCAAGAAACCTGCCCATATTCAAAGAACTAACTAGGGGACAGACCTGATGCTTAAGTCAAGGCATTTTTTTTATTATTTAGAGCATAAGTTTGCTCTTAATAAATGAAATGGTTTGTTTGTTTGTTTTTGGGTTCTGCTTTCAAAAACGCAGTCAAACAGGATGACAACCAACTCTATCAAGCCAAAATATTAAGAGTTCTAGCATGGAAGCACTTTCTCTGAACTTGTTAGTGATTTTTAAACTCTATAATTTTTCATGTTTCTCATTTTCAATATTTCCTGTTTTCCCATTATTATTGGAAGTAACATAATTAAAACAAAGGGCTTGAGTACTGCTATTTGGAAGCATCAGGACTCTATAGCTCTGGAAATGCAGGGTGTCGTTTTTCAATTTGAATGGCTAAAATTCATCTCAGAAGAGAGCCCTGGTGATTTTAAAAGGAAAGGTTTATTTTATTTGTATTTATGTGTATATTCATGAGTGTGAGTGCCTGTGAATGCTGGAGATGTGTCAGACTTACTGGACCTGGTCTTACGGGAAGTTGTGTTTGGCCTGAGATGGGTTCTAGGAATGTATCTGGAAGAGTAACAAGTGTTCTTAACTGCTGAGTGATGACTCCAGCCCACCGCATCTTTGAACATTTTAAATTACATTTTTATTGTTTATTTTGTGTGCCTGTGGGTATGGCATGCTTCCTCTGGGTTTGTGCGGAGATCAGAAGACAGCTTTCAGGAGTCTGTTCTCTCTTTCCCTCATAGGGCTTTCTGGGTCCAGACTCAGATTGTTTGACAGTGGGAGTTTCTATCCACTGAGCTATGTTGCCAGCTCAGGAGTAGCAGTTTTCAAGAAGTATGGATGTTTTTAAGTGGAAGGATTAAAAATCATAGTGTTAATTGAAATAAAGCAAGCTACAGGATGGTATACACCATCTGATTCCACTTATTCAGAGATACAGCTATAAAATAAGACCACAGAGCACTTGTGGATTCAAATATGTACAGAAGAAACAGCAAGAACAAATGGAAAGACAGGCAACCATGTTACAACTGTGCTTGCTTCAGGAACTTTAAAATGGAAATATTTGATATTTAACTAGAAATGTGAACATGTTTTACATGGTAGAATACGGAAGTATATTTAATTTTTAAATAACTTAAAATTTATTAAAATAAAGTTATTTTCAAAAAATGAATTGAAACAAAATAGACGAGAAGGAAGGTGACAAGGTCTTTTCTAAAGAAATGGTACGTTGTCTCAGTCTAGGTTGAACAACTGGCCTAGTTAGTTTTTGGAGCTGACTCTAAGTTTAAATGACTGAAGTTTCTGAGCGTATTATAGATTACTTTTAGGGTTAAAACAGTAAGACTCATGTTTGCGTAACGTAAGGTCAGTATTTTTGACAGGGAAGGACATATATTAAACTGCAGCATAATAGATATTCTATTTAATATATGTTTAATCTTATTTCCCTAGATTTTTTATAGGCTCTCCTTTTTTAAGAATCTATGGTTTTTATTTTATTTTTAAAGGTCATATCTGTGTACAGTAAGATTCACAGCATAAAAGTCATACAATGAAAATCGTCTTTCCCATCCTTGAGTTGGTCTCGAGTTCTCTTCAGAGTTTTCCTGTGGCTCTCTAGAAATAATCTGGGTACAATCTTGAGCAGAAAGTAGACTTGCACACATGCACCCCCCCCCCACAGGACCGTTTCTCTACATGCTGTTGATTTTTTTTTTTTATTTTCATCAAATAGAAAGCCAGTGCAGTTGGTGGTGCATGCCTGTAATTCCAATAGTCAAGAGGCAGAGACAGGAGGATCTCCATAAGTTCGAGGCTAGTCATAATGAGTTACAGGGCTATATAATGCAACTCTGTCTACAAACAAACAAAAAGCACTTCTTGTAAATTGTCAGTTCCCACATGCATAGCTCTTCTATTTGAAAGCTTCTTGGTATTCTGATTGCTTGGATATTTTATAACTTTTCAAACTAGTCACCAGTTAATAGCTATTTAGATCATACTCAGTCTCTTACCAAGAAAACAACTCAGTAACTAGTATCCTGTATTCATGTCTAAGCACATGAGCTACCCGGAAGTAGACTCTTTATTAAATGCTAGTGTGGTCTCCAGGGCTTCATACTAGGGGTGTGGCAGCAAATTTTCTGAGAACAAGTGCCTTTTGCTGGCCTGGGTTTCTTGCAC